>CAJNOL010003913.1:0-18705 GCA_905250125.1 Rotaria sordida | reverse complement strand
TCAGATTCAAAATGTTCAAAATTACTTGACGATCATCGTTGACTTCATACTCGTCCAATTTTATTAATTATTTGACAGAAGGAGACATCAATATAATGTCACATCTATCATATTTCTCAGACCTGATACTATGTAATCTATGCTTAAGTGATTGTGTCGGACGTAGTCTAACCGATTAAATAAATGAAATATGATGTGTTCATGCGGTTACCAAGGCAGCTAACAATTTTACACAAAAATAGTTCAAAAAAAACTTTTTATTAATTGCTAGAAAAGATTGATCTTGTAATAAATAATACTGGCAACTATCCTCAACATTTGATAAAATAAAATTAAAAATATCTCCTTATCTTTATATTTTTACTTAATGATGACACAACTTTTGGTCAGACCTAAGTATCACTAAATTCAAAACAACGAAAAAACCAATCAGAATATTCGGTCACCATACTATTTCATAAGCTGAATAAAACAAAAACTCAAAATATTCATTATTCAAAATGTAATCAATATCAACAGGTAGACAACAAGAAAGAATAAATAATATATTTGAAAATTTTGACTTGATCATAAACGTATTCGTCATTGAGTCAATGTTAATCAAGCTGAGCTAAATAATCTTTCTATTGAAGCACTAGTCGCTGGTACGATATCTTCTCTTCTGGCTATTTCTGATACTAATGAGATATCACGATGAGTTTCACTAGTAGACTAAAACTTTAGGGAGCACACGCATTTCCGATTCCTTTATCAGTTGTTAGATGAGTCGAAATTTTCTGAATATTTTACTTTAATTATGAGAAATTCTCATTTGAAATACTTACTTGTCTTAATGATACACTCATTTATTTACTTGAATCATGGACTGAATGGAATAGCTAGACTTAATCGTTTCTTCGCTTTATGAAGACCACTGAAATTTCAACATTAATTAATTTAAAAAAAAATGAAAATTTTCAAACCGTTCAAATGCGAAGTCTAATAAATTTAGACAATTAATTGAACGTAAATCTGAACCAATGTCTAAATTCTCAAGTGATGTTTGAATAAGTGAAGACTAAAATAAAAATTGTACATTACGAGAATCGCTTTAGCTAACTGATAAAGTACATAAGTTTTATTACTTCCATGATGATGAGTATTATTCGATAATGTTGAAATCGATAATAGTGAAGACATTGAATCAGTAAAATAACATTTTGAACTATGACTACTAGTATTTGTATTTTCATTAATAACACGAAATATATGTTGACGTATTTGACCTTCAATCAAACAAAGTATTCCGAATTTTTCAGTTTCTTTAATAAGAAAAATTTTATAAAATAAAAATAGAGATTGTGCCAATACAACTTGTTAAGAACTAAAATATAGAACTTACATATGTTCTTTACTCTCATTATATTCATACAAAATACTTGAAGTGAAAAGTTTTTATTAGATCATAAGAAATGCGTGAGAAATTAGATTTTACTCCGTTTTTTAGCTTTTAAAATTACTATGAGTTTCATATTTTTCCATACTCGAGTCTCTATACTTCTTTTGGGTGAGTTTCCTTTATTATCTCCCAAAAAGGATATGAGGGTGTGTTTCCGTCTAGAGAAAACTATTCCAGAATTGACTCTTATCACATCTAAAAAGGTTTTCAATATTCGTGTTTTTTTACTCATACACTTAAAGCCATAGAATATTTAACTATAACTTTCAGTTGCAGTTGGAACAACTGCTTTTCTCGTAGTTCCCAATAGAGCTA
Organism: Rotaria sordida; assembly: GCA_905250125.1. Lineage (NCBI taxonomy): Eukaryota > Metazoa > Rotifera > Eurotatoria > Philodinida > Philodinidae > Rotaria > Rotaria sordida. Next base: position 16,952 of record CAJNOL010003913.1, on the reverse strand, counting down.
GTTGGATACAGGTCTGATCTTTCATAGTTGCCACTCTTATGATAAAAGTCTATAATGACTTATTCATAAACGCTCACCATCAGGATGCCTTGAGAAATATGAAATAAATTCCAATGAAAATATGATGAGTAAGAATTCAGCAAACGTCCAAATTTTCGTCTAGCATATCTCTAAAACTTACACTCACTCTATTTTCCTTCGAAACAAAAACTGTCAATAATTTTACCATCAATTGTTAATGATAATAGTTGAATATCAAATAAACTTCGAATATTCCTTAATTGAATAAGTACAATGTTTTCATACTAGGTGTTCTTAACATATATTCAAGACAATTGAAGAAAAGAAACGATTAAATGTGTTCGTGCTGTTGCTAATTCTTGTGAAAGTTCAATAATTTGAAATTTTTCTATATAATCACGATGTATAACAAGGAACTCTGACCAAAAATTTAACAATAACAACAAAACGTACTTAATACTGTCGGAATCACTTTCTTACTAGACAAATCTCAATACTATTAATCCAATAAATCAATTAATAATTGATAATCAATATATGATGTTGATGTATATTTAAGTAAACATTTAATAGGTCGTATCATTAAATGCAGCTAATGTTGTCCACGTAATTGAGCTTTATGTTTATGAATCCATTCGAAATAATTTTTTATTTTTTACATTATCTATTCAATAAAATGAAATTACCCTAAGATAAACATAAAAACGAGCATCCATATCTTTTTCATGCAATATATAAAACGCTTCCATTGTTTTAGCATAAAATTTTCTAAAATCTATTAGAAAAAAATAAAAGTTATGTGAAAAACAATATTCGAATTAAAAAAGTAGTTCATCCGAAAATGAAAGTAACGCTGTGTATAAATGAGTTAATGTAACGCAAGGAAATTAAACTAGTTCATCCCTGTTGCAATTAAAATTCAATAACAGTGTCCAATAGTTTAGTGCGAGAAGAATTCCATAATTGTCTATGAAAACTGAAAAGGCCGCAGGCATTCAATCTCGTTAAGCTCGATAATTTTTTTTATGATTTTATTCGACTGCTAAATAAGAAAAAAAATTACGTATTCTTTTTGAAAACTATTGTTTGATTGTTGAGAAGCGAGTTCGTATTCAGACTTTGCTATTGTATCGAACAATCAAACAATGTTTGTCGAAGAAGTATACATAGATTTTTTTCTTAAGTGTATGACGAGTAAAATCTTTGAAAAATATCGAATCTTTGAGACTGGGTCATTTCATGATCTTTTCTGCAAATCTAATTTTTGCCATAATAACATTGTTCGAGCCTATCAACAACAAAATATTTTCACAAGTAACTCAACAGACTCTAAAAGAAAAACAACATAACAAATGACAACATACCTTACATGTGAGTGTGCGGACGTGTTCGTCTATTCTGTACACATATTGAAAATGTAAAAGTGAGAGAGAAAGAAAAAGGTCAAGAGAATAATTTTCTTTTTTGTCTTCTCTCGTCCATAAGTCGTCGTTCATGTTATCATTGATGATCAATGATAACATAGCATAATTAATATGTATATCAATTAAGCTTTATCCACACCCATACATTAAGATAGTTGTAATTGAATTTTATCTCAATGTATCTGTGTGTCCCGATTAAAGCTTAATGAGATTCATCTTTTAATTACTCTCCTATGACAAAGGAAAAAAGTAATTTCTCTCTCAATAACCATCATGAGGATATAAATATGAATGATTTTACATAGAAAATCATTCAATTTATTGAATCACATAATAATCGTCTCCTTTTATATTTTAGATTGGTTTCAACAATACAAAATTATACAATTCAACGTCAAGCAATAAAATAAAATATATGTATCAGTTTTTCATTTTTTTTCTTCTCTTTTTTTTCTTTTGGATCACATGGAGGGTAGTAAGTCCTCTTTTGATCTATTTTAAGCTTTGTTTTTTTCTATTTTAGCCATTAAATATTGAAAGTAAGTAAAAATTGTTTTTTTAAAATTTTTTCTTTCTTTTAGATGAATATGAAGAAATCAAAGATGCTAAGTAATTTTTTTTAATCTTTTATTTTGTTGTTTTTTGTTTTAGGTTCTATGATTATTATCAACTAGGAAAAGATAACAAATGGTAAGTTAACTAATATTTTCTCATAATATAACATTAATTACTTTTTTTTTCTTTTTCTTTTCAGTCTTCAACATGATCGCGTCTTCTTTATCATCGTCCAACATTCGAACACGTGAGTAATTATTTCTTTTTTTTTTCTTTTGAGAAAGAGAATAGGGGTGAGAGAGGGATGAGGTTAGATAGTGACATTGAGATTGAGAAGGGTGAGGATGAGACTCAGAAAAACGAGTGTTAGTGAGAGATGAGGGTGAGTTCTGCCAGTTGAGGGTTAGGGTTTCGCCTTTTATGAAGGACTTCCGGGTAGTCCCTAAAAGCCCGGCCAGGAACTGTCTTGGTGTCCGTGGCACACGACCAGGCTTATTCAGACTCATTGACATATCTCTCGCTGGGAGGGTATGAATGATATGAGTCTGTCCTGCGCGTGCATGAGCGTTACGCTCGCCACGGCTCCACCAGGATGGTTCCTGGTCGCGCGCGCGAATAGAATATACATTCATTTCATCAATTCAATGCAATTTATTTGAAACGAAAGGAACGCAAAAAGAAATCTATCACGACGAGTCTATTCGATTGAAAAACGTTGAACACGATGGTTTCTCTGATCGACGACATAGAGATTGCCATGTCGATCGAAAGACAAACCGTCGGGAAACTTGAACTGATTTGCTCCTTCTCCTTCACCATTCCCACCCACAACGACAGTGCCTTGTTTCGCTCCTTTAGGCCAACGCATCACTCGATTATTTCCCGAGTCTGCCACATAGATGGTATCCAATGTATCGACGAACAGTCCTTGAGGATGCGACAATTGTGTCAGAGCATTCCCTTTGCCTCGACCTCCAGCGACGACAATTCCTTCTTTTGCACCTTTATTCCATTTCATTACACGATGATTGTCCCTGTCTGACACGTAGACAGTCTGTTGTTGATCGACAAAGATGTAGATCGGAAAGTTGAGTTGATTGAGACCAGCACCTTCGCCATTGCCACCAGCCACAAGAGTTCCATTCTTGTCTCCAATTTGGTATCGTCTTACTTCATCTTTTTCGGTGTCAGAGATGTAGAGATATCTCTGATCATCCATGGCCAATCCATAACAATCGATGTTGTCGATAAGGATTTCTCCTTGAGATGTACCACTACGACGAGACCATCGTACGACTCGTTGATTGTCCTGGTCACAAATAATGAGACTATCCGTCTCTTTGTCGATCAACACATCGAATGGACAATTCAATTGATCCAATCGATTTCCTTGGCCATTACCACCAGCTACTACTTGTCCATTCGTATCACCCATCTTCCATTGGATGATACGATCATTGCCGTAGTCAGCGATGACTATCGTTTGATCATCATCAACGAAGAGACCATAGGGCCTGCAGAGTTGATTGGTGGCACTGCCCCATCTATGACCTCCAGCAACAGTCACTCCATTCTGTTTCCATCGGGCATCGACTGGAATATTGAGAATTACTACAATGACCGAAAAAGAAAAGAAATCGTCGTTGTAGAAGGGATTTCGTCTCTCGTCGGAGTAAGCACTAGAAATACGACATTCATCTTTGAGAATGCTCATTCCACAGATAAAAATTCAGAAGTCTTTTCCTAGTTTCTTATGAGAAAAAAAGGATTTGGTAACGATTCTTACATCTATGTTACTTCTCGTTCTTGCCAAGATCTTTTTGATCATAAAAATAACACCTTGAGATTGCTATAAGGAGGTTCTCCAAGAAAGAGTAATACTAATTCTATGTAAGTTTTTGATAGAAAAACATAAGGATCTGAGGATTTTTTTCAGAATTGCAAGAATTCAGAATCTTTTTGGCGGAATGATCATTTATATGGACATCAGAGAAGATTCTATTTTTATCTTGTGAGAAGAATATCGAATCGTTGAACAACAAAATATCAAACCTAATCCCTATGTTTTTTAGGAAACCTTAAGGATACATGATTTTCTGTATGATGAATATAGATCTGCCGAAGAATCTCCTAAGTATTTGTATAGAGAATGCTGGTGAAATTTTATAAGACTTTTGATAAGTTATGTGAAGCTGTTCGAAGAACAACTGTGATGTACTCTGAGTAGGATCATGAGAAGGCTTGGATACAGGCGAAATTGAACAAAGTTGAGAGGATTCCATGCGAATCTATGTAATCTGAGAGGGCTTCTACTTTTGCAAATGCTGAAAAGATGGATGTCAATCCGAACGGAGCCCTCCAGTGACAAACATTGGGATCTATGGATTTTATGGGCTTTGAAAAGAAAGTGTTCTAAAATGCTATTTTTAACTTTTGATAAACACCATCTTCAAACCATTGTATTAGGGTCCTCGAAGAGAATCTTAGTGACTAAATAAGATACTCTGTCAAAATCTGAAAATCTAAAAATAATGAATATCTTCTATGAGGATCATGTTATAATCCTTATGTAGTATTTGTTCTGAGAAGTCTTCTGTAAGCTCGCATGTTATGGATATGTTCAGGAGGATCTGAAGAGTAAGTATTTTGAAATGGTTGATATCAGAGATAAGCAATTCCAACTCCAAAGTTGATGCTTTTTCTTATCAGAGTGAAAATGGAGTAGGAACAGGACAGAATGGAGGTGTCTATCTTTAAATTTTATGAGAAAGTTTATAAAGCAATAAATTAATATGCTACTAATTTATATCAATCGTAGATTTAATTATGTTCAATAACTTATGTGTATTTAAGAGTGTTTTGGCAGAAGTTCAGTTTTGTAAAATTCGACTCGAAATGAAGTTAAATTGAAGTTGGAGTAGGAGTTTAGAAAAAAGGAGCAGAGTGGTATGGGGTTCGAGCGGAACACACTGCAGTTAAAATTGATGTGGAGTTTTAGAAAAGAGTGGGATGTGAATGAGTGTTGGTATCCTCTTCACCCTCACCTACACTCACATTCACACCAATACCCTCTAAGGAGATTTCTATGTTCTAGTGAAACTTATTTTGAGTCTGTAGCTCATTGTCTTGTGATATAGAATGTTCAAAAAAAAGTAAACTTGTATTATAATAAGGAGGGCTTTTGTGATTTTTTTTTCTTAAATATTGAAAATTTATATTAAATTTTTTTTCGTACATATTTTGAAATCTAATTATTCTGATTTGTTTAATTTTATTAATTTACAATAAAATTACATTACATTTCATTTAAATTAAAATGAAAGTAAAAAAATGGAATTATTTTATTTATTTTTAAATCGAATAAAAACAAATCTATTCAAATAATTTCAATTTCACTTAGAACAAATAAAGATCTCCACTTTTTGCAGTTATTATCGTTTTCAAAAAATTAAAATTAAAAAAATTAAAATTAAAATGAAATAATTCTTACTTTTATTTCGTTTTCGAAAGAAATTTACGAAAAAATATTTTCTATTTATTCTTTAATTAAAGTTTAACTGAAACGAAATGAATTTGACAGAGATAGATATTTGAAATTAAAAAAATTCATTATTTAGGAAAATCCTTTACATTTATTATTTTTACGTGTTTTTTTTAATGTTGTTTTTTCATTTTTTTCTTGAATAAATTTCGTCTTAAGGAGAAAAAAGACAATAAAAAAACCAGTAAAAAACATTTTTTTCAAAAGTATGAGGAAAAAAAGGTTGATGATGTGTGGTCTGGTGTAAGATTGGTTTAGTGGTCATCATTTGTTTTTGAGCCACATTCAGTAAATACACACTGACTAGGGAAGAAGATTTCAATTTATCCTAATTTCAAAACCACTAATTAATAAAAGTATCAAAGGATGTTGGGTGTAGTGATTAAAAATTATATAGATATTCCTAAATTCATATGGATAGTTAAAATCTTGATCTTTAAGAATGTTTTGAATTTTTTAATCGTACAAATAGTAATTGAGTCTATGCTAATGAGCTCTCTTTTTATTTTAACTTATTAAGATAATGTGTATGATTAAAAACATTTTTTTGTTAGATCTAAAGCGCACAATATTCACTTTGTTCTCTGTTATCGTTTCATGACAATTTATTTTTGAGTTCAAAAAGATTAGTTTATATTCACGTTTATATATATATATTTCTTTTATCTTTTTTCATAAGACTTTCTGTAAGATACTTATCAATCTTGTGTCTAGCTCATTTATGCATAAATGATACATTAATTATTCTACTATTGGTACAATTCAAATAGGAAAAACTTGATAAAACATCAAATTTAAAGGAATCGCTAGTTATTTTCTTACAAATTAACTAAGAGGACATCAAATAATATCATGCATTGCGAATAGTATCAATATAAATAAAAGAAATATCTTAATTATATCTTTCTTTGACTATTTTCTTTTCATTAACGAAACGAAGAGCTCAACATCTTTGTCAATTGTATTGCTGCAGTTTTCTGAGTTGCTCAAAATAATGGAAGAGATAAATAATGGTACTACAATAAAGTTGATGATAATAATAGAATTGAATTTTCTTCATTTGATTCACTACATCCTAAGATCATTGCACTCGTTGGTAAAAACACTATGTCCTTATTGGTTTATCTCGATTTCAAATAAGCTATTAATAGAAATTGAATTTTCTAAATTAATTTTGACTCATATCAAATTTCAAAACAAGAAATAGAGAATATTTGAATATTCTGAAAAACGAAAAATCATTTTCATAGAGATGTACGCTACATATATATAAAAACAAGAACAAGATTATACAAACATTGCTATTATCACTCTTATTCCAACTATAGATTGTTTTTAAATAAATATCGACACAATGTATTTTATGAAAATAAACGAATAAATGTTTGATTAACTGCTATAACCATTATTAATCATTGTTTAACATATGTTGTTCTTTGCTTAACCTCTGCTAAGATGAACTGTTTATAGGCAAAAAAAATATTCACTCACTAACAGGTTGGACATGATAAATTGGATAAAATGTTAATGCATTTTTTTTCTATTTTTGGGACAAATAGAAAATTTCTTTATCTATTCATAGATAAAGAATTTCAAGCTCTACAAAACTATTGATTTTGTTTTTCAAAGAAAGTTTTTCTTGTTGACGCAAAATTATTAATTTGTGCAAGCTTTTGCTCATGAAGGGCAATGATTAAAGTATAAATTATTGAACATAAACAGGAACTAACACCTGTCAATATTTTTTAGTGCACCTTGGAAAAGCCATATTTTCAAAAGTCGGACACGCTTTATAAGATATTTATTATTTTGCCATCAAATTTAAAATTAAATTCTGAACAAAATGGTATAAGTTTTAAATTAAACGATGCGTGGTTTACAAAAAAAGGACTTTTTTTTAGTAATTTTCCATTTTTTTTCTCTAAAAACTGTTTCTGTCAAATATTCCTTTTAAAAATCTAAAATATCCATCTAAATATGCAGAATTTTACAGAGAATTTCGTGGAGTAGTTGAAACTTTACTGAAATTTTTATTTAAAACATTTTGCTCATTCTTTCGGGATTTTTGACAGTCGCAGTTGGACGATTAAGTAAGGACTTATTTTTGAAATTTTGCGCGGGTGTGGATGTGGGTGTCGGAGAAGACATCTTCACCCACACCCACACTCTCGAGAGAGAATATAGCAAGATTTCATGATATACTATGAAAAAAACCCAAGCTTCTCTGATATATAGATAGTCAAAATTCATTTTCTAACAAACAAAAAGCTAAACATTTAATTTTACATAGGTCGGGACTAATCAATGTTAAAATATCAGGTTACTGTATTTGTAAAAAGTTCCAGAAAAGACTAAAATATTTTCCATAATTCTGAGAATTGCAGCGAAAATTTCACTGAGATAGAATGTAAACCCCCTCCCATAATAGAAGCCCATCCCATATTAGAAGCCCCCCCGTATTAGAAGCCCCCTCTGAAGGATTCGATATACCAGACATATTAGAAGCCCCCTTATTTTAAAAACTTTTTGAGAGTTTTTTGAAAACATTTTTTAGTATTTTCACAGCAAAACTTAAAAAATTACAAAATTTTAAGGTAAAAATGCGTTAAATTCTTAGTTAACCGTATTAAAATCTCAAAAACTCCTTCAAAACCCTCAAAAATCTGTAAAAAACCCTGAAAATCCTATTAAGGCTTTTGAAAAACTTTAGTACCTAAAACCTTCGAAAAATCATAGGACATAATAGAAGCCCCCTCCAAAAAATTTTTATGCTGGATACTTTAGAAGCCCAGGGGGGCTTCTAATATGAGGGGGGGTTTACTAGTAGTTTCAGACAAACAAAGATGATTGAAAAGCTAATAAAATCAAATGCAATCTTAATGTTAGAGATCATATTTCATCAGAATGAAATGATTGAATTCGAATTTGTAGATTAATTCTACCAATAAAAATGTTATTTTTCTAGCTATTTTCCCCATGGATTCTGATCTCAAAGCAGTTTGTATTACGATATTGAATGTTGTCCTATTTTTAAGATAGAGAAATAGATTTTTTCTGCTAATATTGTCCTCGTTCAATGAAGTTATCAACGATGTTAAGTTTAAAAGAAAAGTTTTTCTATCTGTCCATATTCAGATAAATGTCGTTTTCTTGATTTTAAAATATTTCAATCATTAAAATTATATTATTAAAGTTACTTTTCTTTTTTTTGAGTGAAATCAAGGAATGGAGACAAAGAAACATTACGATTTCTCGCTCATTACAGTCAATGTGCAATTATGTAGTCACACTAACAGAGAATACTTTTGTGCTCATGCATAAATCAATAGATTCTATTTAATTCAATTAGTTTCGTCATTTGCAAAATGATCACAAAAAAAAACAAACATAGTCAATTTCCTGTTGTATTCTGCATTTCTTGCAATAAAAATTACAAAAATAAGAAGAGTTTCAATATTTTATTAATGAATGAGAGAATTCTTTATGTCCTCATTATTCCATATACTATATCAAACTTGAAACTTGAAGAATCAGTTAAATTCAAGTTTCAAGCTTGCTACTTCTATTTATTTCGAATGATTTCTTAACGTTAATTTCTTTTTCGTTAATTCATCTTGTATTTCTGCTTCACAGATAGTAAACTGGTAAATATACTGTTTGAGTTTATTCTTAAGTGAATTTTTCTATGAACTCAAATTAAGCAGTTTATTCTTCTTTTTAGCAATTATCTTTAACGGTGCCAATTAAGCGAGAGTGTACATTAGAAGAACACTTTATGTCGTATCACAGAAAATAAAAACAATTTCTTAACAAATTATTATAAAATTTGAATAGAAAGTTGCTTTGATTCTACTATGATGTTCTATTTGTAAGTCGTACGATATTCATATGATGTTGCAGCTAATTTTTATGTTTTATGGTAATATAACATGATTACCGATATAGTGAATTATACTCATCAATAATTGAAAGAGTATCATTTTTAATTCCTTTCGTTCAAAGGAAAACGATTCACAAATATTTTTCTTCACAAAATGATAAACCAGCTAACAGCTAAGATATAGTTAACATGAAAGTTCATAAGAATGCCAACGTCATCTTAGAAAGAATCGATATTTGAATTCAGATATCGAAAATCCTTACATCTAACAAAAATCATAAGTTTTTGATTGAGTTCTACGCAAGAGTCAATCGTTCATTCATTACGAAGTAAGACACATTTGAATATCTTATAGATGAAACTAGAGTAGTGTTGTAGACAAATCATTCGGCTAAATATTAATGAAAGAATCATGGAAATTGAAGTAAAAATCGATGAGAACCTTTAATTTTACTGTCAAACCTCAAAATTCATTAGAATTGTACATTTAATCCAAACAGAAGTTAATCGGTGATGATTTAGGACTCTTCGACTAACTAGCGTAAATTCTCTTATTGAAAAGGTTTTGAAAATTTGAAAACAGAAAGTTCAAGAAAAGTGTTTTTTTGCTTCATATTGTTTGTAAAGAAAATTTTTTCGTATCTTCTAAAATGACCGAAATATAGAACTAAGAAGACAAAAATGAAAACAAGTCTCTTAATTCGCCTCATATGTCCCTCTTAGGTGGAGAAAATGCTAATGCTAATAGTGAATAGTGGACTGCTACGAATTTGAAATATGTTTCATTTTCTGTTTACTTTAGTAAATCAATTCTTATGTGAAAGAGTAAGATTTAAGAAACGTATTTGTAAACATAGTTTTACAATTTTTGAGAATTTCCCTCTAAGTTTATTTCATCATGATGGCTAAAGAATATTCTAATATATACTTTTTCTTGTTTAAAAAATATTTTAGTAAATAGGAAACTTGAGTTGTATAGGTTAGAGATACACTGATCAATCAAATTTTGTTGAAAACATTTGGTTTATACATGTAATTTGTTTAAATATTTTTACAATGAGTATCAATCGTGTATTTGATATTCAAAACAATTTTTGTTGAATTTGTGATTGTTCAGCTAAAATCGTAGATGACTCACTGAATTTGATTTGAGAATAAAATGTATTCCTCATTCTTTTTAATGATCTGTTCTATAAACAAAGCTCGTCATGAACTAAGCAACTGGCGATATATTGCCTGGTAAGTTCAACAGTCTAATTGAATCTGTGAAAAAGGCTAGTTGCTTTGGGAGATCAGCAAAAAAAATATTTTCACTGCAGATTCAAACGTTTAAGTAAGATTTTGAAAAATGTTTTCGATGGGTGTTCAGTTGTGAAACTTTCATTTTATTCGAAAGCTCCTGATTCTTTCGTGAGATAAAACATTACATTTACAATTAGATCTTGTTAAAAGATCCTAGATTGGTTCACGTGAAATATCTATCTTGAATCTGTTCTCACTTTCTATATAGAAGTATGCTTTTTCAGTAATGTATAATTATAAGAAAATCACCTTGTTCTCTGCTGATTTTGACACAATAGACACCTATAAAAGTATCCGTAAAATTATTGATCACACTTAACCTCCTTAATCATATTTATTTTTTTACATCGAAATATTGAACTATCAATCAAACCATTCCAGACAAATTAATTAATATTGATTATTCAAATCATAATACGCGATAGCTATGATATAAACAAAAGCAACTAGAAATGTATCTTAGGCAGAAGTACAAGATCTTGATTCGTGCCATGGATATTATATGAACATTTATACTATGCTACATACAGGTAGATAGATATAAATGAGTTTATGCGTCTTGACAATTTTCTTTCAGTTCAAAGAGAACAAATTTCTGAGTTTTAGTTATAAGATAACGAATTTAAGAAAAAAAACATGTCTCTTTAGAGGGCTAGCATTGAAATACTTTCACAAGACATAAAATTTGCACATACAGATTAAAAAACGAGCAACAAAATTTGTTTCGCTTTATTTTTATGATGGAAATATTTACTGGATTGAATCTAATTTTATCAAATGCATCTATCGAAACATTAAAATTAAGTAGAGACTGGTAATAGATGAAGGAATATCAATAGGAATGTCTATGACAATTCATCAATGATTTTTTTACTTTCTTGAAAATATAACATTCAAGAATATAGAATTTAAGTTTTTATAATCTAATTAGAAAATCATATTGGAATTCTTCTTACGAGTGTCTCTTGAATATTGTAAAGGTATCTCAAAGTTCTGATCTTTCTTTATAAATTAACGTTATATCTCACATTTTTTTTGCAAAAAACAGAATATGGTTGTGACGTCTAAATCGAAATATCATTATCTAGGTATTTTAATATGATTCGACAGAGTGTGACAAGCTCTGTAAGAATATGAATATAACAAAAAAGGAAAAACCAAGAAATTCTGATTCTTTTTCCAATACAAAATATGTAGAATATCAGAAAGATTAACAATCACATATATCTTATGTGAAAGTGTATGCTTGTCTTTTAATAATTTTAGCTTATCGACTTTTCCGTGTGTTCATGGAACTCGAAAGAGTTACTTTCAGCTTTACCATGTGACACTGCGTTTCGAAACATAAGTCGACGATCGATCAGCTAAAATATTGAATGTCAAGCATACTCTCTCACGTAAAATATGCGAGATTTTTAACCTTGTTGGTTTTTTTCAACTCTTGGAATCGGGCCACTTTCTGATGACCCAGCCCGACTCAAAGTAGTACTATTATAACTATGTTTCTTGTAGAAAAAATAGATTTTTACAAGACAGAACTCAACGTTCACTGAAGTTAGGACGGTTATTCATTGTTATTTTACTTTATCTTTAAATTTCTGAAATTTTAAATTAAGAATAGGTTTAAATTTGGAAAAGTTAAATTAATTTTAAATTGACTTATATATTTTAACAAGTTAAATTTAAAAAAATTTAAACTCTTAGATCTGATAGAGTTAAATTTATTTTTGGACTTATTTAATTCTCGTAAAAGTAAATTGATCACGTCTAAACTGAAGTGTGGGTGGATTTGAAGAAAATACAGCCAGCACACTTACACCCACACCCATACCCTTCAACATATAGGAAAGAGTTTTTGAAGTTCTACTAAACAGAGATGTGCGGTCCACGGGGTTCACCCCGCGGGCCCCGCGGGGCCACGTGGCGACGGGCGGGCGGGGAAGAAAAAATTAATTAAACGCGGGATTAACGGGGCACGGGTATTTTCCGGCACACGGGCGGGCGGGGCGGGGAATCGTTTTTTTAAATGACACGGGTCTCGGGCGGAGCGGGTATGAAATACACGGGTTCGGGCGGGTAAACTTTTTTTTCGGGTGTGATGAAAGATCGTCAAAACTTATCACGGGATGTCCTTAGTATAGGTATGTAGTACAAAGTACATATTGATTGGTTCATTACTTTCATCCTATTATGTACAAGATTATCTACCATTTGTTTGTTTCTTTCTTTATCATCTGTCATACGCAACTTCTACTATCAATTTATATTAAGTGAATAACTGGACTAAAACTTATTTTATATTTAGAATTATCGTTTGAATTTTTTTGTGAATTACTACTTAGGTCTGACCAAAAGTTCTGACAACATTATATAAAAATATAAAGATAAGGAGGTATCTTTAATTTTATTTTATCAAATTTTGAGGGCAGTTGCCATGATTATTTATAGCAAGTTTGATCCTTTCCAACGATTAGTTAAAAGTTTTTTGAAGTTTTTTCGAAAAAATTTTTAGGTATCATGGATACCGCATAAGCTAAACATATTTCATTTATTGTGAAAAGTTAGCAAAATCTTGTTCGATCATATCAGTTGCATTCGAGTACTGCTAGTGATGAGATATAGATTTATTTTAGATAGGTTAGTCATAAGTTATCCGATGCTGGCTGGCTTATTGAAGATGAATCGTCAAAGACTATTGTTTATGAATAAAGATTTTAGAAAATGCTTTGTTTGGTATATTCTTTAAATCAAATACTCCTGAATGTAGATAAAGGCAAGACTGTAAGCCACAAGTATTATGCTGAAAACTCTCCAAAAAATTTTATTAATCAAATATGGAAACAAACAGAGACATCAGGTTCAAAATTGCTTGACGGTCATCGTTGACTTCATACTCATCTAATGTTATTAATTGCATGACAGAAGAAGGCATCAATATAATATCATATTTATCATATTCGCCAGGCCTGATGCTATGTAACTTTTCGCTAACTAATTCTATCAAATGTAGTTTAACTGATTAAATAAATGAAACATGATAAGCTCATGCGATATCTAAGATATCTAAAAATTTTTTCGAAAAAAACTTTTAACAAATTGTTGGAAGGGATCGAACTTTGTATAAATAATCGTGGCAACTGTCCTCAATATTTGATAAAATAAAATTAAGGATGCCTACTTATCTTTATATTTTCATATAATGTTGCCAGAACTTTTGGTCAGACCTAAGTATGATCGAATTACATGATTTATCTCCTGATGAATCACTTGATAGGACAGCTTCGTCGAATACTGATCGTTCATCTACAATTATTTCTTCATCTCTCAGTCATTGGTCATCGAGTAATATTAAATGTAATTCGTCAAATATAAAAATGTTTTTAAAAGAACAACCAGAAAAATACGTGCTTGTCGACAATCACAAAGTGAATCATTCAAAATCATCTCATATAGACTTGAGTTTTGTTTTTGTAAAAAAATGATTATTCATAAAAGGAATGCATCATTAAAAATAAAGTATTTGGTAAATAAAAAATTTCTGCGGGTTACACGGGAACGGGTCGGGGCCCGTCACAAAAATGGCGGGTCGGGCGGGCCAGTCCAAGGAGCTGCCTGTGCGGGGTACGGGCGGAGCGGGTATAGATTTGCCGGGGCACAGGCAGAGCGGGGATTCTCAAAAAGAATATCCACGGGGTTCGGACGGGACGGGTTTATGAATTTTACGGGGCGGGCCCCGCGGGGCATGGAAAATCAATGCCCCGCACATCTCTGCTACTAAATGAAGAATAGAATTCATTGAAACTTCCACAGAAAGCTTCCATGAAAGCACTTCAAAATAGAAAATCAGAGTCCGATGTCTATACGATGCATTCACCGAAGCACTGAAGAGTGATATTGCCTTCCTTTATCACAGTAAAAGCAAGTTACTTTTGGACTTGCAGAGTTTTAAACGCCAAATCATGTGAATAGAAGTTCTGTACAAAACTATGCAAATTCAAACAGATTCAAGAAGGATACTTAATTCTAGTCTGTTTCTTGGTAGTGCCTTTGAAATGTGTTGAAGTAGCATGCTCCTAATAATGCTTCGCTAACACTTTGCCTTTAAAATAAATGGAATACGTTTATGTAAAGTTTTCTTGCGAATTAAATGCTGAATCTTTTGAAAAAATTTCAATTCGATTCGATGAAAAATAGAAAAGATATTGAAAAACTAGTAGGACTCTCATTCTTTATGGCCCACCCGTTATATTTCGAGACAGGGCGTGGGTATTTCTTTTCTTCACACCCACACCCACACCGACCCTAGATATTTTATCAATAATTATTGATCAGAAATTTTGAATAATAAAAAAACGTCTTTTTGTTTTTTCAAATATTGTTTACTAGATTTGAATTCTTTAGTTTAAATAAAAATTATTATTTTCGGTTTTATTCTCCAGATGGATAGAGGATTAACTGTCTTTTATAATCAAGTGATCCTTTGTTTTAGATTTTTTTTTCAATTGACAATTGAAAATTTATTAATCAAATATAATATGATAAATATCATATATAGTTGTATTTTATTCAATAGTATCTTAACATATAAATGATGATGATTTTTTGTTCTAACCTATCAAATAATATTGAATCATTCTATGATAAACAATAGAATTACAATCATAAATTAGATTTTAGTATTTAATTATAATAGATTAATCTACAATAATCGTTTTTTTTATCAATATCAACAAAAAGAATAATTGAACATTTATTTTCTTAACAATAATTAAACACAAGACTTGACAATAAACAAATCATATCTTTTATTTTGTTATTTAAAAAAAGTAAGATGAATTGATAATGAAGTAGTCATATATTAATATATTATTTAATATATTCATCGATAACCTGACTAATCGATGACACAATAAATACATTAATTATCATTATATTCTATTTAGTATAATTAAATTCATTTTATATTTATATTCATAGAAACGATTAATATGCCATAATGAGTAAATACGTGCCTTTTACTTCCTATATTTTACTCGTTTATTAAACAACAATGTCAATAACTAGTGTTTTTTTTTCTCGATCTTGTTTTATATGAAAGATAAAGTCGACTAATTTACAATAATATATTGATCAAACGGAAATGTATATTTAAAGTCAAATATAAAGCTTTTTTAAATAATATATTTATTCGAAATATATTATTCTGAATTGATTTAATTAATTAAATTTGTTTATTATTCATGTATTTAAATGAATCACATATATAAACGTCTATTTATGATAGATGGTAGCGATCAATAGACTTTTTTTAAATAGAAATAATTCATATTATATTAAACGATATTCTTATTATTTATATTATTTATCGTTAAACATCCCAGGTCGAGAATTACGACGACCAGATACGACCGTATACGACCGTTTACGGCGCCGTATACCGCCGTATACGGTAAAAATACGGCCATACACGGCCGTGTATACGCCGTATTTCCATGTACCGTATTACGGCCGTAAATCGCCGTGTCGTATACGGCGAAATATGGCAGCTGTAAACGGCCGTATTTACACCGTGATATAGCCGTATACGTCAGCGCACACGGCCGTATTAGCGCCGTATACGATGGCACTACGGCCGTATACGCTCTTTCTGAGATCTTTCTGAGAGGGTGTGGGTATGCGAGGGTGCCCAGCAGAGTATGGGTCTCCTCCTTGCTCTTCCTCAGAAACAGATTCTCGGCATTTGATTGGTTCCAAAACGGATCTGTCAAACTCAGGAGGGTGTATCTCTACTATTAGACGGGTAACACATAGTTATGTTCGAGTCGACCCTAGGGTTATCGAGAGTCCTCTATCATATGGCTAGAACAACGATATATTTTACGCTTATAATAGTAAAGTACCAGCTTACTCCAATCTTATTGGCTCCTACAGTAAGGCCCCCAGTGATAAGATGATTTCAACTGATTTCGTATGATTTCATATGATTTCCTGTGATTTCGGGTCATTTCAAATTGATTTGTGCTATTAAAATCAGTTTCTTCCTCTTGCCCTAAACGGCTTTCTCATACATGCTACCTCGTAGAGCTTTCTGGATATACACAGTCGTGATATACACTACAGACATATATTCACCGTGCAGCTTCCAAAAGACCAGAAAAAGTCCTTCACACATGCTGCCTCTGCCTATTCTGTAGGTCGAACGAACCCTAACATGTGGGAAGCTTATAGA
>CAJNOL010003912.1:0-18705 GCA_905250125.1 Rotaria sordida | reverse complement strand
TTTTTTTTTAAATAGAAGGTTCCCTTGTAATTTATGAACGATAAGATAGAATAGATGACCTGGAGTCTTCTAATGTGTCGAGAACTTTAATAAAGAAAACAAATTAATTATAATGTATGTGAAAGTAATTGAAATATTTAATAAAATTTCTTTCTTTTTATCGCTTTTTTAGTATTTACTAATAAGAACAAGTAAAGCAAGAAAGACAATTAGGTTGTTTTGTCTTCATGTCTTTTTTTTAAATCTGATTTAGAAAAATAATTATTTGTATTGAAGATTTACCTAATGAAATCTTTTATAAAATGTTTTTTTTTGTATCTCGATGGATTCCATATTGATTTTAATCATGAAATAATTATTGAATATGTTTACGAGAATATTATTAATCGAAATAAATTTCAAATTATTTCACTTCAACAGTCAAATACAATGACTACCAAATAATTTTTGAAACTAGTCATTATTTAATCGTTTATAATCACTTATTATCAATGATATTCGTCGAACATAAACTTCAATTAGTTCTTATACAATTAACTTCGTTACTTCATTTCTACTTATTGAATATTTCTCTTGGTGGCAATTTGAAATCTTTCGCTAGTATCTATCAATTAATATTTCCTTGACTTTTATTAAAATATAATTAACTATCTTATGAATCATGGAGAATAACTGTTAAATTTTTATTTACTAAAAGCAAATAATTTAATTCCATTTTCTTTATGTTAATTATTTGCAAATATTGATTGTACAGTATATGCTACATTTACACAAGTTCGAATTTGAATATAACGAAAATATTCCTAATACTTTTCAATTAGGACTATATCATCAACAAATTAATCAATTTGTATTATTATTTTGGAGCGAAAGACTATGATATATACAACTTCAAATTGATAACTTACATTTTACTGAACTAATTACAATTAATCATTGTCTTTTCGAACAGTATCAAATTTTTTTTAATGAGAATATTAAATCTATATTTCACTTAGGGTGTGGATGACGCGAAGATCCACGACTACATTACGAAATTGAGGTCTAATGCGTACGTATATGCAAATCAGACGCCGCATTAAATCGAATTTTACTGATTCGAGTTCAGTTCGAATCGTTTTCGATCTTCGATGCAACAATTATCAGTATACATATTCTCATCACAACAACAAGAAATGCAAATTAAAGCAAAAAAAAAGAGGCCGAACATTGAAAGAACGAAATATACGTGATGAAAATGTCATGCTACATTGATTCACATAAACATACATAAGTTGAAGAAAAAAACTAAGTCATTTTTTCAGTGATAAATACAGAGTGAAATTAGTTTCGATCACACAAAACAAAACTCGTACACTCCAATATCACTTATCATGTAAGTTAAAGTTAAAAGTAAAGAGTAACAACAAATACGAAAAAACTGCACAACATGGTCATGAGATATTTTTCGTCCTAGAAAAAAATCTCTCGAAAATCAGTTCGAGTAAAAGAAAAGCGCCAATGAAGAAAGCACTCAGACAAATGAAATCAAACCGATTTTGATCATATTTCTGGATTATATCCAGTGAAAAATTTTAGCAATTCAAATCGATTAAAATTTCAAAGTCCTATAGGGATAACCAACATTGATAATTCAATTATTGTGCAATAAAATAAAAATTATAATTGATTATGATTATGGTTTTACGTCACAACAGTAATGATGAAAACTCTCATATAAATAACTTAAGCCCAATTTCAATCGATTTTTTTATATTGTTGTACTGCTTTGCAAACGATAGGATGCAATGCAATGAAATAAAGACCTTCCCGATGTAAAAAGAATCGATTAAAATCAGATTTTTTTTTCCTGTCTTTTCTGACATGGACATTATCTATTCTAATTCTATACTACCTATAAAAGTAATACTTGATAATTAATATTAGTATTAGTGCAAAAACTGACCTCGAATTTGAATTCGCCATCCAAAATACTCCTTGGTCAAACTTTTCAACAACTAGTAAAACGCTATTGTTATGGATCTAGCCCATGCTGCTTTCTGATTGGCTTGGACAAACACGTTTATGCATATTTACAGCCATATAGCCCCTTTCTTTTAGAAAAGAGAATAGATTATTGGCAAGTTCGTAATAATTCATCAAACTAGTTTCTCTTCCTTCATTACAGGCTTTAGCAATCGAGTTTAAGTAAAAAATATATTACAACAGCCTTGTTAGCCATTTAACGTCAATGCTTATCATTGTAACGATGTTAATTTAAGAAAAGCGAAATACAAAACAGGAAAAACAGCAAGCAAATAGCAACAATGCAAACAAACAATAGGACGGCTGTAGAAAAAATTTTGTTGAAAATGCAAAAATAAATAAGACAGATCCTTATTCTACAACTTATTTTAAAACGAACGTTGAAGTAATTATGCCGATGATCATTTGTTCGATTTCGATCAATTCAAATCAATATTAAATCCTAACTTTATCAATACGAATGAGACAAATAGTTTACTTTGAAGTGTTGTAAAATAGGAAGTCTTAATCTCAGCTTGCTTTGTCATCACTACTTCAGTGTTATTAGTGAAAGTGATGCATAAAGCTTTACTCATTTCAAATCTAAAGCTTTTCATCACCTGAATTGAGAAGTTTATCATCATTCATTATTTAAAAATTTTGCCGCAGGAATTTTAAGCAAGATTTTAAATAACAGTTGTCGGTTGAATAACTTTTGTATAAGTTCCACAACGTAGAACGATTTGTCGTCTCAAACAAAATACTACTTATGTGCTAGAAAAAGACATGGCCGCACGTGAGAAAATGTTTTTATGATGTAAAGTTAAATACAACACTGCACAAATTCCATACGTCAAATCATTAAAATAGAGAGATATGAAAAGAAAGCTACTATATCAACAGAAAAATGACAGTACGAAGGTGAATGATAGTCTGACAACAAACTTCAAATTGAAACTGACATGTTTGAATAGAAACTTTTTTTGTTTTTTTGTTTTCCTTCATATATGACAGCATAAGTAATTGACTGTTCGTGAAATCTTAGTTTATTAAGTTAGATCGATTCTCTTCTGTATTCTTGTTGAATGGTGAATACGGTAGAGAGTCAACTATTACTGTTGAAAAATATCATGGACTTCTACTTTCTGAGAGAATCGTGCACTTCTGCATGACCGATTCTATCTCTCGGTGGCATGTCTTATATTTTTTTTATGTTACCTTGTGTTGTATTTATTACCTTGTATGCATCCACGTGGTAATGCTGAAAGCATATCGAATTGTATTTCAGCTGAAGAGAGAAATATTTTTTCTTGGTATGTTAACCATCGCTTGTTTCTTTCCTTTTGCTTGTCATCATAAAAAGTACTTCTCCTTTCTATGTAAAGCATCGTTTATTTCTTATCTGTTGCTCGTCATCATACAGATAACATTGATTGTTCATGCGTTATCCATGTAGAAAAAACGACAAATCTGATTTTGATCGATTTTTTCCTGATTAAAAATCAATTAAAATGATACAATTTTAATTGATTTTAATCTAATTTATCAGCATTTTAGTTTGTCCGACTAAGTATGAAAAGATGTCGTATGCAGAAGTGTATTAAACATAGTGCTAGTACTACACTTACCATTTGTCAACATGAGGAATCACAAAAAAAATAGTCGACAATTGAAGTTTCTAAGTTAAAACTTGAAAAAAACGCGTGTTTTTAGTCGTAGCAATTAAAATCGAATTTTTGGTCGTTTTTTTTACATGAGTACACGAGTCATGAGTACGAAACATTCGTGATTGTAAGAAAACCGTCTATAAGTACGCTTATGACTAAGAAAGTAAGTAATGATGATCACTGTAAAAACTGCAGGAGCTGTTAAAAGGAGTATTGCCAACGATTATAAAAAAAAACAAATAAGCTTGTAAGCGTTAGAAATAACTCTGCAGGTAAGACTCCACCATTTTGCTTTTGATGAGGTGAATCATTCCATATTATGCGAGAAGTTTTAACATTCTACCAAGATACGATGTCTAACCGAATAAATATAGGGAGTTTTGTGAAGTGCTACAAGAACTATGAGAGAAGCTTGAGTCCCCGTGCAGTAGTGAGTAGGAATAATGATGCATACAGAGGTTAGATGGAGAAAAGCACATTCCCACTGAATATCTGCAGAACATTTGAGAAGTTAAAATTTGAACAATTGAATACTTGAATACAAGTTTCAAGTATTACATATATGCATTACTGATACCCGTACTCATAAAATCAGAATATGTTCTTTATAAAAGTTTCAACAAAGGCAATATTCTTTTTTATATCTTTTTTCACGAACTAGATATTGTGTATTTTCGTGCGTCACTTCAAGATTAGAAGCTCGAAGTCATTAATCAATGGACGTAACCATATCGAACTTAAATCAAGATGACTTCCAACAACCATCCTCTATCGATCCAGTGATTGCTTTTCTCTTACCGAAACCAAAAATGACATTCGTCGAAAAAGTCGAGCAAAATGCTAAAGAGACTCGAGGTCAAGGGTGCTGTTTCAAATTTGATAATGCATGCTGTTCATTAGTTGGCAAATGGTGGAATGTTCATTATGAATGGCAACATAGATTACTTCGATTTATTGAACAGCCAATATTTCATATTGTGATCATTGGACTCGTACTCATTGATTGTTTACTTGTGATAGCTCAGCTCGTACTTGATTTTGTCAAGTTTAATAAAATTTGTAATTCAGGACATATTAATAAAACTACTACACACAATGAACATGAATATCATCGGCTCGAGTTGGCTATCGAAGTTCTCCATTACTCTTCTTTGGCACTGTTGGCGGTGTTTGTTGTCGAAATTTTAATCAAAGTATTTGTATTCGGACGACATTGGTGGAGTTTTCGTCATAAAAAAATGGAATATCTTGATACAATTGTTGTTATTGCTTCTTTTGTTCTCGATATAGTTATCATTTATAAAGACAACATTTTCGCCGAAATATCTTTATTGTTCATTTCTCTTCGTTTATGGCGCTTAGTAAGTTATTGTTGTTAGTTAACTATGTAATTTATATTCGTTTTTCTTGGTTCTAGACTCGAATCATCAATAGTAAGCGTTGCTAACTAACTTTTTTGTTGACCCTTCGCTCTCTCATTCTCTCTCTCTTTCCTTAGGTGTGGCTCGGACCGTTCGATCAGAAGATGAAATCAAAAAGAAAAATTTAGCTTCTAGTTATAATAAGCTGATTGAATTGCTTTTAACGATTTCAGAGAAAAAAAGCATTGCTATCTCTGATTTTGGTCGCGAGATGATACCAGAAAGTGATCACAATATTATCGACGAGTTCGAAACTATTGATCAATCTTGTCGTACAATTCTTCAGGATTGCCGTGGTACATTGTCAGTCAGTGCTCTCACTGAGATGGCTCATCGTTTACAAGATGCCATAGAAAAACTCCGATTGAAACCGTGAACAAATGGTCTTATTTAATATTCTTATTTATGTGAATGAAACACGTCTCTAAAAGTATTGTCTGTCTTGTGTGACTTCGTGTTTTTTGCTTCCTCTAATTGGTGTCAAGCTTTTGCAATGATGCTATCGATTTTTGTTTATTTGCGGAGTAAAATTGGTAGTTAGCGTAAGGATGTGTAGCAGCAAGAATGAAAAACGCTTAATGAAATACAAGACATCTAGGGTGTGAGTGTGGGTATGGGTGTGTGAGTGTGTGAGTGTGAGTGTGGGTGTGGGTGTGGGTGTGTGGGTGCGGGTGTGGCTGTGGGTGTGGCTGTGGGTGGGGTGTGGGTGTGAGTGTGTCTGAATAAAGGGAAGACTCACACCCACACCTACGCCTACATCCACGCCCACACCCACACTCACATCTACACACCCACACCCACACTTACACCCGCATCCCACTCACACTAACATCCAACTTCCCACTTACACCCACATCCCACTCACACCCCATCCCACCCACAGCCACACTCACATCTGCACACCCACACCCAAGCCCACACACCCACACACAACACCCCCATTCACACCCTGTAAATAGCTCACTAGCGTCTATTGAATCAGCACTAACGTCATGAGAAAAATATAATTCACTCGATAACATACAATTCGAGTTACCTTCTTGTGTGTTTTATCTCGAACATCCATCGTCGTGAGAAAAATATTCACTTGAACTATAGTGACATTTCTTTATACGTACTATATACTCACTGAATTTTATCAACAACCTTTGTCATTGACTGAAAGGTTTTCAGGAAATGAGTTTGCTGACAGTGGACGTAATCGCTACTCATCTTTGAATGATTTCCTGTTTACATCTAGGCTGTTCATGAATATGATTTTGATAATTACAAATGCTAGAATAATGAGCATAGAGTAGAAGATGAAATGTCCGCTGTTTGATGGAGAGAACTTGTACTCGTGTATTCATCAGCAAGCACGACAGCTTTGTCAGGTTTTCCGGAATCTTTTGTCATCTCAGTCTTCGTATCGTCCCTAACACCCACGAGTTTATGCTTCCCCTCGGGTATGTTTTCCGACAGTGCTGTGTCTGGTTTTTGTGCTTGCGCACACATTGTGATCTCTTTCAGCAAGCTCGCATAGTTCTCGTCAAAGTCTTTCTTTGTGAAGTCGATGTATAGTTTCGTGCCTAATATGATTCCAAGCCATCCTGACGGCTTATACTTCGACTCCATTAATAATGGTATCATCGTCTTTCCCTTGATCCACGCATATTCGGCTTCAGCTCGACAGGGACGAGATTCTTGATATTCCGAAGTCATACAAAAAATTATTATATCAGCTTGTTCAATACCGGCGGCCATTGCTGCTAATACATCGCCGGACATGCACTTCGTATCAAACCAGACGTTATAATTGTCCTTCTTAAGTCTTTCGTAGATTTTGATGCAGAGGTTTTGGCTATTCCAGTTATAGCTGATCATGAGACGAGGTCCGACGGAAGAAAGCACAGCCTTGTTTCCGGTCTGTGGTTTCGCTCTTTCACACTTTACGTTTTCCGCGTCATGTCGATTTTTAAGTTCTGCTTCAAGCAATTGTTCTTGAAATACAGCAAGAGCTGTCGCTTGGAATGGAGCTGGGGCAGTGGTCTTTGGCAGACGTTCCAAAAAGTTCTGAAGGACCTGTGATAGATGGCTAATCGGTGCATAATATTGTTCATTTAAGATAACATCACTCAGTGCGTCAATTTTTTTCTGGATCTCATCAAAATGCAGACGATACGAAAAGTTGGCCCAGCCATATGTTACTTTAGCTCTTTTATTCTCTTCCTCTGTGCTACTCCAAGCTAATGAGCGTATTATGTCGTCGACAGAAGAGTGTTCGAGAACGTAAACTATTTCTTCTATTAGTTGAACGACAGAAATCCATTCACATTGAAGAGATGATCGTTTTTCACCGTAATACTGATAAAGAGCTTTGAGGGAGATAGTGGTAAGAACAATATAGTCGGAATCTGGTTTTCCCATAGCTCGGCGTATTAGAGGTCCTAGACAACACAAAAGAAAATGTCGTGGATCAACACTATTTCCCTCGAAGTGTTTTTCAAAAACCTCGACTGTTCAGGAGATCTATTTTGAGCTACTTTGTATTCCCCATAAGGCCGAACAGTGTCCGCATTCGATCCGTAAGTTATGATATTCGTCAAAAAACATGCAAGTTACGACTACCTTCAAGCAAGTAATCCTCTAGCAAAGTGGCTCCTTTCTGCTATCATCTGCGGAGCAAACTGTCTATTGCAGCTTCAAAATTGATTTTGTGTACATGGCTTACCGTTTTTTTCTAAAATGAATTATTTATGCTGTTGTGCTTGTGCAAGCAAAAATATTTTTCACGTTACTCTTAAAAGAAGAGAAACACTCTTCCTTTCACATGCAAAATTATGATCAGTGAAGAAAATTTTCAATTTGTTCTCTGTTCCGAAGAACACTTAAAAAAGGTAGAAGGAGAAAGGGAGCGAGAAGAGTGTAAACAAAAATCACACGAATACTGAAAAGCAGAATGTATAATTTTTTTTCAACCTACAGGTACTTCTTTTCAGTACAGAGGACAGAGAGAGAGTAGCAGCTCCTCTTACTGCTGTTGACAAGAAAAGGATTAAAAACGAAGTATGGGTGTGGGTCAAGCAAACCATGATCCAGATTTGGGTGTGCGTGTGGGGTGTAGACATCGGCGTGACCAAAATGTCGTGACCAAAG
Organism: Rotaria sordida; assembly: GCA_905250125.1. NCBI lineage: Eukaryota > Metazoa > Rotifera > Eurotatoria > Philodinida > Philodinidae > Rotaria > Rotaria sordida. The sequence continues at coordinate 10,478 of CAJNOL010003912.1, read as the reverse complement.
AAGAAAAAAGTTATTCGATTATAGTTTCAATAGTAAATGTGAGAACCGAAATCTATTTAACTATTGTTCAGAATTTTCTTCTCTTCAAAATGGTATATAAATGTCGAAGAATCTGATGATGCGTAACAGAGAAAATCACATCACATTAGTCGTGACCAATTCTGGCCACGGTCAGTCACGACGTTTTCTGGTCACGACTAATGTGATGCAAGTTTCTCTGTTATGGATCATCAGATTCTTGGACTTTTATATATCATTTTGAAGAGAAGAAAATTCTGAACAAGAATAGTTAAACAGATTTCGGTTCTCACATTTACTATTGAAACTATAATCGAATAACTTTTTTTTCCTTTGGTCACGACATTTTGGTCACGCCGATGTCTAGTGGGGTGTGAGTGTGGAGTAGAGCCCGGCGTGACCAACTTTTTTGGTCACGGTCACGTCAGGGTCACGGCAACTTGTCTATGGTCACGGTCACGTCAGGGTCACGGCAGCTTGTCTATGGTCACGGTCACGTAACGATCACTGCTCGTGACCGTGAGTCACGGAGATTTTTTCTAGCTTCTAATGATCTCTTTCGATTAACAATATATATATAAATATATATATATATATATATTGTGGGTGTGGGTGTGTGGGTGTGTGGATGTGGGTGGTTGTGGATGTGGGTGGGTGTTGATCATCTTGACTCAAGACCATACACCCACACCCACACCCTCTTCATTTCTACTACGCAGCAGAATAAGAGAAACAACATAAAGTCACCTAGAAAACAACAAAATGCTATTTTTCTTGTGTTTGGTTCAAAAGTTTTTTTATGTTCTGTGTTTTTTGTAGTCAAATGTTGGGTGTCCTTTAGCTCATCTTTCGTTTTACATGGGACAAAATCCAGCAGCAATGGCAAACAAAAAAATGAAGCTCACAGAAATGAAAAATATTATGATATGCGATGTATATAAACAACATTTTCTCTTCATAGGATGTGAGTGTGGGTGTGGGTGGTTAATTCCTCTACATCCACACCCACACCCACATCCTGTTTCTTATATCTGCTGATCTTCAAATAGATCAGGCTACTTTAAATCATTGGAAATTCTTATAAGAATGTTTTCAATCCTTTACAAAGAAATGGTACTCCAGTAATAACGAAATAAATATTTTATCAGATCCTAATTCAATCTTACATCTACCATATACAAATAATCGAATAGTAGCTTTTTAATTAGGAATATTTGATAGTTTTCTTTTTATTCTATGTGAACAAAATTTAATTAACATTTCGAATGTATTTGGCCACTTTGTAGTTTTCTCATCTTTAAAATAACGAAATATTTTTTTTAATTGTGCCTTAATGAACAACATTTTTGCCAAAATCATGGTTTACCACTTTTAACTGTAAGTTATCATTGATCGACAATTTAATTATTCATTAATAGTACTACTCAACTGATGATTAGCTCAATATTTGAAATAAAGAACCTGTAAGAAAAATATTCTACTTAAAATACTAATAATCATAAAAATTCTTTAGAGATGACAAATTTTTTTTTTAATTTTATTATAAAAATCTTTTATTCGAATTCTATTAACATCCAAATAAAAAGTAAATCATTGTCGAACTTTTATTCATATATATGTTGCAGGCAAAACTGTTTTTTTTTTGGCGCTTCTGTCAAATTCAATTTTGACTAGGCAGAATTCATTCTCTGTTCGTGATTATTTTATATCATCTAACTACCAATTTCTTTCGTTTTCATAGACAATGTTCATTGAGTGTTAAATAGCTTTCGATATTTTCTTTTGCAATATCAACAATGACATTACAACAATCAACTTATTCTCATCCTATTATCAATGACTTTGCACGTGAAAAATTTTATGAACTTGCTAAAAAACATATTGATGCGTTAAATCCTAAATTTTGTAATAAGGCTGTTATCATTCGTGTTCAAAGCAAACAAAATCAATGTACTTCAGAACAAGCTATCTACCAGAGCTTGAAACGACCGCAGTTTTCGGGTTTGGGTTCGGTTCAGTTCCGTTCAAATCGTATTTACTCGAAAAACCGTATAATCATGCTGAACGAGTGCAATCGCATCGTAATTTCTAATGATTCTATTGCCTATCAGGTAATAGTGTTGCTCTGAAAGAGTAAGAAGACTGAAGCACCAAAAGAAAAAAAAATAGTCCACTATGCATTAGCTTGCGACCGATTGACAGATTGTCACGATAAACAACGAATCCTATCGATAACAAGACAAAATAGCAATCTCACTATACTAAGAATTATTATGCTCTATAGCACAGGGAATAAAAACTCGTTGCAGTCCTCAATAGCTCAATACACCCTAAGCAACATATATATTGTACAATGAAAATGATTACTTTTACTTAGATTCGGCTTGACTAACCAAAAAGTCGAAAGTCAATTCGGGTTCGGTTCGTTTTCAAGCTATGCTATCTACTGAAAAGGTTTCCGGTCGTTTTTCTCACTGATGCAAACAAACGTTCACACTTCGTCTTATCGCTGGTCATCAACTTTTATGTGATTTTAAAGAAGTTAAACCTGTTCTTTTATACGAAGACATACGATGTTTATCACACAAGCCACCGCATATCGTGAAAAATTTCCTTTCTTTTAGACAGTTACCCTATCTCAATCGATTCTTCTTCAGAATACACACATCCTATGCACACATTGGTTGGCACGACAACGAGCGTGGGTGAAAGGATGTGTGTATTCTGAAGAAGTACCTCTCAATCCATTTTCATCGCTTTCTCGAGAAACGTTCGATTCTTTTAGACAATCATCCCACGTCAATCTACTTTCATCAAAACAGAGCATACAGATGGTGTAGATAAAAAATTATTTACTCATAATAAAATTTCATCAATCATCAATGTTCCCATATCTCCATCATCAAAAGGGTGTAGGTGTGGTTGTTCAAGTTCAATCGACACTCACACACCTACACTCTTATTTCTTGTTTTTCAATGTTTACAAATATCCAAATATATTTTCAGAGATTATTTTTCAATTCGATATTAACAAAAGCACGTTAAAATTTTCTCGACAACGATAATTAGCATTATGAAGATCTTCCTCACATTTGAGAACTAATAATAAATAAATGCATAATGTGTATATTTATTTGTTTAAATAAATACTATTCGATGTTTGAAAGTGTGAAAGTATATATTACGTCTGATTCAGATCCGTCTTTTTCTGTGCACCTTTCATACAATAGTAGAGAGCGAAAGGTTCTTTTAAATATACAGTGGCGACAAAAAATATCTATACTATTTCTTTTCTAATCAAACTTGGTCAAAATGCAGACTTTTAAAGATTTATCGGATATCAACAGAATCATCATGTTTTCTAGTATTTTCACTAAAAATAAGCAGTAATGATGAAGTTGGCATGCATTGCTGTTCTTCCAATACTGTATATCTTGAAACTGAAGACGTCAAGCTGAAGGAAGAAATTGAGTCTTGTGATGTCTGACTAACAATCAGATGTATAGAACCATTACGCTATCTCCGACAAGTATTTTATATGGAATCAGATTAGTGTTTTGCTGAAAAAATAATTTCAAAGTTATTTTTTTATTTTAAAGTGATTATATGTTTACTTATATATGATATTAAACTATTTACAAAACAAAATGCTTTCATCTACTTATATAGAACTCTAAACTTTCGTCAATCAATGCTATCATGCCAAGTTCAAAAAATTTCGAATGTTGTGTATCTAGACATTATACACTTGCTTTCACACCACAAGCCGTGGTTGCATCATTAGTGAGAAATGCATTAGCTTTGGAGACATTTCCCTTTTTCATCCAACAAGTACCACCATTATACGTTGTCCATGTATAATGAGTGCATTCCGATGTTTGAACACATACCCTAACACAGGCATCGGATGAAATTTCTACGTTAGACAAATCATTTCCATGGAAATCACAAGATCTGGCCTGATTCTGTTCATTCCATTCAACGGTGAAATTATATTGATTACCATCTCTAATACCACAGATCATATGTATATCCTTAGTAAGAAATGCATCAGTTTTGGAGACATTTCCCTTTTTCATCCAACAAGTACCACCAGCATACGTTGTCCACGTGTAATGTGTGCATTCCGATGCTTGAAGACATGCCCTAACACAGAGGTCTGGTGAAACTTCTACGTGAGACAAATCGTTTCCATTGAAATCACAAGATTGAGCCCAATTGTGTCCATTCCAATCGATTAGTGGGGCTAATATATGGAAAGATTCGAAAAACAGAAATATATTTTTGAAAACATTTATTATTATTTCCATTTGTGAAAATAAACGTATTTTACAGATCGCTCTAGTGTTCGTTTGATCGCTTTGACTAATTGAATATGTGACTTAGGCAGATCAAGTTTGATAAATTCTGTCAGATGATATGATCTATAGTTTAGAATTAGCAGCTTCACTTGAGCGCACTGGGATAGATATCAGAGCACTTTGGAATTCGAAATATTACATCGAAAACTAATTGTAATCATTGTCTTATATTTTTTCTTTTTCTACTTCTCAAAATGTTTCTATTTATTGAGTTCTCAATCTTGATTTCGATTGCTATAGAAGTTAGACAACTTTTGTGGCGCCGACAAGAACTCATTTTTTTGTCTGCTTTAAATGTATGGCAGTTCATCGAAGTGTGGGTATCTACAATCGATTTGTGGTCTATGCATAGAACTGTAGTCACACCAAAGATAAGTCATAGTGATACATTTGATCATTGAAAAAAATAACCAACAATGTATTACTTTGTTGATAGTTTTTGAACCGCTTCTCCTCCTCCTTCCCTCCTTCTTAAAAATGAATATAAGTCTAGAAATGTTCAAAAGACCTGATATTAGGAGGACATCTTTGGGCAGGCTGAGGAGTCTATGATATGATTTTCAATTCTGAATCTTTATGTGTAAGCTGAATATTAACCAAACAAGAGTCAAAAATAGCTCATTTGGGTCTCAAAGTTTTTTCTTTAGATTCATTCCATATATAGTAAACTTTTTTATCTGAAAGAGCACGTTACGATGTAAGGCATGATGTTGCCACTTTTTTTTTTAAATACTTACTTTTTAAGTGCAAATCAGAGATTACAAGCTCAATGATTGAAAGATCCGTCGAAAAACGGACACCATACTATATAAGTGTCTCTATATATAGTATGAAAAAACGTAACTGCAGAAAAGGGCAACATTAAACCCTAAATCTTGACATGCACTTTCAAAAACAAAATACATATATTAGATAGACTTAAAGAGACAACTTTTGGATGCACGATCAAAAAAAACATAAACTCAAGAAAAAACGAAAAAAATCATTGAATTTTCTCCAAAAAAAAACGCTGGTTTTTCGAATAGAAGTTGTTAAAAAGTTTGAACATTTTTCGGAAAAATTGAGACATGAAATAAAAGTATTTATCGTTTATGAAAATCTTAAACAAAAATCAATATGATTAAAAAGATAAGAAAGTTTTTCTATTGTTTGCGCAGCAAATTGTTCTGAATTTATTTCTAATGGTATGTAATTATATTCAATCTCTATCGTATTTTATATTTGTTTTCTGTTCTTGAAGATAATTTTTTTCTTTAAAACACCTTTTAACACAGAATAGATAATTAAGTTTCAATAGTTTATTGTTAAAGAACTTTTCATCAGTTTGAATTTATCAATAAATTCAATTTTTATTTTTTTGACTCGAAGAAAAACTGATGGAATACAAAATAATTTTGAATAAATATCCAACAAAGAAATATTAATATTATTCATATTGAAAAATTCTTCAATTGATGTTAATCGATAATTATTTTTTCGTTCAAAGTAGATTTTTATTTGTTAATATCCAATTAAAGAGTCGATTTATACAATTAAAATTTGAGAATTTGACAATATTTCATCTTAAATAATCGAACAGAAAATTCTCCTTATGAATTTTTAATAAATAATTTATTGTTCATATATGAATAATATATTCCAATGAAGAAAAACTAATGTTTTTTTTTTTCTAAATTTGATATGAGAATCAGTATTTTAACTTTTATTCGTTTTCTTTTTTTTTAGGATAAAGATAAACAAATATGTCATAATACTCCTATCTATTCGCCCTTTTTTATTATTTTTAAACAGCGAGAAACAAATCAATGAAAGGCAAACAAAAAAAAAGTAATTTTACCTAAACAGATATGTTTAATAACATAAATAGAAATTCTAAGACAATCAATTTATTCGTTCTATTAAAAAAGGAATAAATTAATTAATTAATTAAAATTTTATCCAACACAAAGAACAATAAGATAAATAATAAAAAGATCTTCAGATACGCCGATTAATTGTCGAAATGAATGCCTAAAAAAATACAATAATTATTATTATTTTTAAAAATTCTTCTTCGATATCATGCATTAAATCATTTTCTTTTAATAAATCAAGTACTGTTTTAACTAAAGCTACATAAAGAAAAGTACCACTAGTTAAAGATAATACCCATAAAGTATCTAAATAAAAATAAATTTATTTTTATTAAAAATTTAAGAAAGGATTGATATTCTATACTATGAATTAAATGCAAATAAAAAAGAGCAATAGAAGCTTCAATAACTCCTCCTAGACCAGTCAAAAATTATGCTTTAGTTGCTTGCCAAAGATCAAAACCCGATCGTAAAAGAATAGCAAAATCTCCAATTTCATGATGAATTTCATGAATTAATATTCTAGCAAGTGTTGTTAAACCTATTAAAGGAATAACAGAAAAACTTCCACCAAGAAGTGCACCATGTGTTACACTATTTATAAAATTTGCTAATAAATTTAAATAACCAGTTGTCTAAACAAATGTAGTATTAGAGTCTTTTTTTTTAATTTATAATTTATCTAGTGTGAAAATTCATAAAACTGTTATCTCGACAGTTTCTCTTAAATTGAGCAAGATCTTAGGGTCTCGACTTAACACGCTCTCCAGCCGACGACCGTTGCTTACGTGAGCTTGTTCTTTTATGTTACAGCTCAACAAGCTACAACAACGCCAAGTTCATCCTTGGCCACCTGTGATCTATCTACTTACAATTCCAAATCTGCATTACCATACTCGTCAAACCTCGATTGTGACTGTTTTTCATTGACGACAAATGAAACTACAGGCATTTGTGCAGTTGCTATTTTCTCATGTGATAGCATGGTTCGATGCAATTCTCATAATGTCACCTGTTACATTGCACAAATAATCTGTGCCAATAATACGCGATGTCAACAACTAGTGTGCTATCCTGGGGTGTGGGTGAGTTTGGGTGTGACTAAGAAGAAGGTCTACACTCACACCCTTTCAATCCAAGGTTTGGCTTTGAGATTGTTTGCTATACGCTACTCTGACCACAAAAATATATAACTAAGTATTAACTTCTATTATAAGATCTATTGATGTTTGTAAGGAGAAGTTTCTATAGAAGTCAATTGTCAAAATAAAACGATCTAAAAATTTTGTGTAATCAACAGAAACGACTTAGACGCAATCCTAAAAAATTTTTGCTAATATTTTCATACTATTTAAGCAAAAAGGACGGTAAATTACAAGTAATTAAAACAAATAAGATAGGGAAAAAATTCATATTGAAAGATACAATGAAATAGAAATTTTATGGTATTATTTTTTGTCTTCACTATCGATCGTTGTTTGATGTGTTTAAATATATTTCTTCTCTCTTTTTCCGTCCACATGTTCGTGTCATCCGTTTGAAGAAACATGATTTGCTATGTGTTTTATTAGAATTTCTTATAACAACTTTTAAACTATTGAATATACAAATATACAATTATATTTGACTATGATAGATATATCTTTTAAGTTTAAAAATATTTCATTTCAATGACTTCTTTTACAATTTGTTAACAAATATCTTCAATGGACAATTTCTAAATTAACATTGATAAACTATTTCTGTGAAGTTTTTTCGATTTATTAAATAACGTGTAAGACAACATTAGTGACCATGCAAAATAGCATACGCATTAGACATGTTATTGTCTTTATCGTATTTTATGATTTATGTATCTATTGAACTTTATTTCTGTTCGGTTGTCTCGATTACGAATTTTCTTGTTTTACTCAAGTGAGTAAAAACTAAATAAAAGAGAAACGTATGTGTCACATATTTGATTTTTTTTAAGCATATCTGTGTCCATGACAAAATTGTAGAAGAAAAACAGAATCAAATAGACAGAAAAAGAAATATTTTAACGTTCCTTCAACTTATGAAAAAAAGGTCGTTTTTTGCTTTTTTTTTATATATATGTATATTTTTGTTTCATTTTCACATTGTGCTGCATCGCAATTATTTGATTTGTTTTAGAAATCAAAAGGTAAATAAACGGAATTGTAAATCATTTTTTTTATTCTTTTTCTACAAAAAACTGAGTAGCATAAGATCATAAAATTCGTTTCTATAGTCTCGTTGATATTTAAATATTCATATACAAGTGAAATTCTAAATGAAAAATTATTTGTTTGATTGAATAGCAAAGAAAATAATAGTTTATACTATACTTTAGATTTCTATTTTATAATGACAAATCACGTCGTTCAAAAGGAAACACAAAGAGATTTACGTTGTGGAATATGTCGACAAAAAGGGATCTTTTATTGTGAACATGATACACCATATCGTGACCAATATTTAGGTACATTTGATGCAACTACACCAAGAAACATTAACATCGTTGAAGGAAAATCAAGATATAAAAATAAAAGGAATAATCATCCAAAAAGTACGGATGATCATCATCAAGACAAAACTGCTAACAAACCATTGAATAATAATGTTGCAACTCAGCCTTCAAAAAAGTGAGAACAAGATAATAAATCGAGATCATGTACTATTCTATAAAGTTTTGTATTTATTTATCTATCGCACAATATTATTAATATACTATTATAATTTGAAAATAAAAACAAAGTATTTTCAATATTCTATTTTGATAATAAAAAAAATAAATAAATAGTAACAGCAATAAAATTGTTTTACAGTTATAGAAGGAATTGTAATAGTTTGAAGAAACATCAATTTAAGAAATCAGGTAAAAAGAAAAAAAGATTCAGTGAGAAAATTTCTTCTAGTAAATCTTATTTGAAGTCATGTAATACAGGGTGGACCAAAACTTGCTAGGCGGAAGTAAAAATTGAATATCTAAACCATACGTCAAATAAGTGAGAGAATCCTTTTATCAGTGATAATGTGGTGTTCATAGTGGATATTCATAAGAGAAACGTTATCAAACACTCAAAAAGAACTGTATATTTGCACAACCTACAAAAAAATCGATTCATTGCTCTGATGAAAAAGAAGAACACAATTGAGGGTGGGTGTGGCAAGGATGTGGGTGGGGTGTGAGTGTGGGTGTAGGTGTGAGTGTGGATGTTGGTCTTCTTCTCATACCCGCATCCCACATCTGCACCCACACCTCACCCACACAATTTGATATAGTACAATTCCCAGAAAAATACATGTGTCGCACATTTTCTATCAGTTACTGTGCGTAAGTAAAGCTTTGCAAGCTCAGTCAGTTTCAACAAAGCCGGCTGATTTTTTTGTTGCAGAATATTCAAGAACACATAAATTTTTATTGATTTTAAATAAAACTAAATGTTTTACAATTGGAAGTTGTCAAGTGCGCACATTATTATTTTCACACTTCGCGATTCATCTTTTTGTCCTTGTGGAAGCGACTTAGCATGTCTTAACGCAGCATTTATCGATTTTTCTCATATGAATAAAAACATTGAACATTTATCTATATTTGACAAAAGAAACGATGTCATATCAATAAACTAAAGCGGAAATATTCACCTGTGTATAGCCGTCGCCCACCGGCGAGCCACATAATGGCGAATGGGTTAGTATAAAAAACCTTAATTCTATTAAATAAGAGAGCTACTGTGAGTCACTATTAGACGCAGTAAACCGGTGTCAAAAGAAAAAAAAAATCCAGTTGCGCTTAACACACTGCTGGATTAAAAAATATTCAGTTTTGTGAATGCGTTTTAACTCGTAAAATCAATAGCAAGACAAACAGAAAAACTCGTAATTTTCGAAAAAGTGACTCATTTTAACAGTTTAACAATCAAGGAAAGTGTTATAACTTATTTAAAATTTCGTAATAATGCCGTGTTAACGATAATATTTCGTTTAAACGGCATTATTACAAAATCTTAATGCTCTTTAATGCGTTGTTTTTGGAAGCCTCGTCTGCCTGCGTTATGTCGTTGGCATGCACATAGACAACCTAGTTTCTATGTATTGACATTCATCGGTGGATTGAAAGACAGAGCAAGAGAAACTCTAGAAATGATTTGATGAAACAGAGAAAAAGAATAAAGAATGGTTTTTTTTTCATTGAGACGCATTTCTTCATTCAAACAATTCGATACTACTTGATGCCTATTGT
>CAJNOL010003911.1:0-18711 GCA_905250125.1 Rotaria sordida | reverse complement strand
AACATTATGCAAGTAAGAATTGAATATTCGTTTTCTTTTTCCCTACTACTCAAAATATGTTAAAAAAGAAAAACAATATTAATTTGTTTAGATCATGTAGCATCAGTGAATAATGTTGCTTTTCATCCAAATGGAAATTTTCTTTTAACTGCATCAAGTGATGCTACATTAAAAATATTTGATCTACTTGAAGGACGTCTTATTTATACATTACATGGTCATCAAGTAAGAACATATTTTAATAATTATAGATGATATACATAAATGACAGAGCCATAAGGCTTGAATTCACTGAAGACTAGAGAGCTGGTAGATCTGAGTTTTTTTTTCTTTATCAATATTTGGTACTGTGTGTTTACATGAACAAGTGAAAGATCAAGATTTTAATTATTTATTGGCTACTCTTAGAAAAAAGTTAACATACGATTATTTCTTGTTGTTCACTTTCCCATTATTGAATATTTTATAAATTAGAATTTTTCACATAGTTGAAAAGAGAATTATGTTAACAAAAAAGAAAATTGAACAGTTAATTGATATATTAAAATCGTCAAATCAATAGCTATACCAAAATCTTCAGCTGTAGGAAATAGTCTTAGTTGTATTTATGAAAACGAGATCAAAACAAAAATATATTCTATGTAATCCATGTGAATATTTATTTATAGATAAATCATCTTCTAGCACTAATTCACTATCTAAGTATATTCATAGTTGTCAAAATAAAAAAAAAACGAAAACAGATGTTCCAGATCGAATTAAACAAGAAATTAGACGTTGCTTGTGTTGAATTTGCAGTACTTGACTTTCGACCATTCAAAATAAGTAATGATATCGGTTTTAAAAATCTTGTACAAAAACAAAATTTTAATGATGGTCGATACTTGCCCATAGAGAGCTGCGAGTCTACATTTTTGTGAACCCGACCCGAAGCTTTCCTAGATTCAAATTAAGGCTGGGGTACGTTTAAACATTTGTTTCTCATTCTATCAGATTGATAGATTTATGCTGTGCATTGAAATTGTTGTACACAAACATGAAAACTTTTCACTACTTTCGATGATAAATAGTAGTATTTTCGTAATGAAGGAGACTTGGAAAACATTCTTTAGGAAATATTGAATTTTGTATGATCAAATATTATATCATACATTATCAATGACTTGGCTTACGTTCAGTTGTTAAATTTATATGTGTAAGAAATATTTTTTCAACGAAATGACTAAACCAGCAATAGAATTTCTTTTTCTTTTTGTGTGTGCTACTGCTGTTCCTCAGTAAAACAGATCAAAAAGTCTTTTTTTTCGAGAGTCGAAATTCATCAAACACAAATGTTGGTATGTTTCTTCAAGTACACGGTTTTTTGATGCAAGAAGCACTCACTATATTTCATTCACTTCTTCTTATTCTTAACTTTCCGACGAGGGTCTTATAAAGACTGTTGACCCTTCTCTAGATTCTAACTGGTCCATCACCAATTATGGCATACATTCTTTTTTCTTCTTTCTAGGGACCTGCAATGAGTGTAGCATTTTCAAAACAAGGAGATTATTTTGCATCAGGTGGTCAAGATCAACAAGTAAATCATATTATAATTCATAAGCTAAAAATTTTTTTTCATATTTACTCATAACTTTTTTTTTTTGGTAAGGTTCTTGTTTGGAAAACTAATTTCGATACAACTGCACCATTTGTTGATACAACTAATATAAGAAATAATAAATATACAAATGGAAGTGATCTAACAAGTAATGATTATAGTACAACATCACGAATCTCATCGGCAAATATTCAACAAAATAAACCACAAATAACATCCTTGCGTGAAAAATCTAATCCAGAAACAAGTGATGAACGACGAGCACGAAAAGTAAACATTTTTTTTTCTTGCTTGAAAAATTTTTATTGATTATTGAATATATATTTAGATCGAAATGTTTAGTGGAAAATCAACAACACGTACATTCGATGATGATGATCGTCTTGAAATAACAAATATTGGACCAGCTTATGAAAATGGCATAGCTCGTGTAAGAAGAATAGTTTTATATCACGATTTCTTTTTTTTATTTCATATCTTTTTTTTTTTTAGTCAAATAGTGCTTCAGCTTGTTTAATTAATTCAGCAACAGTAGCTAATGGAACAAGTAAAAATAATCGTGCGACATACGATGTTGAAACTACTGCTCATCAGACATACTCACCACAATTAACAAATACACTTGAACATATTGTTCAACAATTAGATATATTAACAAAAACAGTATCTATACTTGAAACACGTTTGACAATGACTGAAAGTAAATTACAAGATTTAAATGATCAAGGACAAGGTAATAAAAAAAAAGTTTAACTTTTTCTTTTCTTTTTTTTTTCTTTTTATGTGAATATGTCAGATTCATGTGTTCGTTTTCTTTTTCTGTACACCTACGTTTATGTATGAATAATTTCATTTCAATTTTATGTTCAACATATATAGTTCAGCATGACTTCAATGTTTTCTTTATTTGTGGGTAAAACAAAATATTGTCATCTTTTTTTTTGTGTTCTTTCTGTGTGTGTGTGTGTACTGTAGCTCTTATGAATTAATTCTTTTTATGTCTATATTCAAACTAAATCACAGAACACTATAAAAAAAATGATGTAAATCACCAAACATTAGTATGGTTTCAAAAAACTACTATAGTTCAATAATGAAGCTAGTTTGAAATAAATACGTATAAAGAATTCTAAAGCTTCGACAGAGAGAGTAGTGCAATTATGAAGTTATATAACCATCATGTAGTGTTGATTCAACAAATCTTATTAATATTTGTGACCCTGTACATATAGTCTGATTCAAATGAATGTAGAATGAATTTTAGTTACTATCGAGAAGTAAACAGCAGATTTCAAGTATGAAGCCTTTAAATTTTCAAGAAACTCTTCAAGACTTCAAGGCTAAAGTCCTTGTTGTTCCTCTCTCAGTTATTATTCAAAAAAATCATGAGAAGTAAACTGAAACAGAACTTTATTAACATTAGTTTTTGTTGTAAATGTATATTTAAATTCAAAAACGGAAAAAATTCATCTTTTTTTTTTAAATATAGTCTTTCAATTGTTTTTACTATTTCCATAGGTTTTATTCGACAAGAACAATGAAAATGATCATTAATATATATTTGACTAGACTAAGAATTGAATTACTTCTATACAAGAAAAAAATGGAATGATTAAAAAAATTAGTGAAAAGAGAATATAACATGATGGGCGTTGTTCATTTTGAGCTCGAATTCAAGTTTTCTATATACTAAAAAATAACAACACGATATAATAGTAAAAATTTAACCATAGTTTGGCGATACCTTGCGATTGAATTTTGATGTCGTCGGTTGATTCTATAATAAGAGGGATTGATAGAAAGAGATAGAATATATGCTTCAAATTAAATTAATCAAAAATAAATTCAGCTCTTTGTTAATCAAAAGTTCTTCATACAAAACGTTCGATAATTTTGAAGCAACCTTGGACTGTGTGTTTTTCGTTCTCTTACTATTCTTTCAAAATGTCGTCTTTTAATTGCTCTAGCAAATCAAGAAGGGAACAGCTTATTCTTGTACTTAGTACTATGTAACCTTAGTATCTAGTTGTATCATTTTCTACACACACGTCGCTTGATATTTCAACACAAATTGTACTACCAATCGATCTGTCTATTAAAACTCCTTAATAATGCTGGCGTCAATCAAACTGTTTTTTTTTTGTTATGTGGTTATCATTAGAGTTATCTTTCTGAGTAAATATTCCACTGAAACGTTTAAAAAATTGAACTAAAAATCAGGTTAGCCTCTACCTTTGACAAAGGCCTGTTCCACGTATCTATCGTAGGTTTGAGTTAGTGATGTATATATTAGTTGTATAGTATGTGAATTTTTCAACGAATCAAAATATGTATATAAATTTTACCGTGAAAACTTGCATGACTCATATGTAATTGTGTCGGACGTAGTTTAATTAATTAAATAAATGAATCATGATGTGCTCATATGGTTTCCAAGGTAACTAAAAGTTTTTCAGAGAAAGAGTTCAAAAAAAAACTTTTAATTAATTGTTAGAACAGATTGATCTTGGAATAAATAATACTGGCAGCTATCCTTAACATTTGATGAAATAAAATTAAAAATATCTCCTTATCTTTATATTTTTATTTAATGATAACAGAACTTATGGTCAGTCCTAAGTATAATCATATTTTCTTTTGAAAAAAAGGAAGAATAGTTTCATCTATATGTATAATATGTCATTGAGTGTATGTCACAATTACACATTCAAAAGAATGACATATACTTCTTTTTATCTAAATAAACTATAATAAAATATGAGAACATATTTTCTAGAAGTTTGAATTATTAATTAACATCTTAGTGCATATTAGTTTATTTTCATGATTTCATCTAATGTAATAAAAACTTTGTTTTTTTTTTCTGTCTATGATAAACATTGAAGTATACATGTATACTCTTGAGATTTAATTAATCAACAATTCATTCATGAGAAAACTAATTTAGATGACATTAGAAAATAGATGTATTTCTTATGGCTTTTCTTTACATAAATACAAAATGATAGAATGTCACGTATGTATAAACAAACTGAAACATTAAACTCGAGAGACATATCTTGATTGAGAATTTTTCTAAACAATCATAATGACAATTCCTTGGATAAGATTGTTAATAACTATTAAATACATTCTCTCAATGCTCGAAATCATTTAAAACCCCCATAATTAGAGGGTTGATGTTACGTGTCTTTCCTTTATTAGCTTAATGTCACTAATTAAAAAAATTGATATTTTCGTTTGAGTTTCAATGGCTTTAACGTGTGATTAATTTATCTAGAGGATTAAACAGTTTTTTCTTTCCAAAATAAAATGGACAAGAACATCGACATCTATGAATGATTTTCTCACTTGATCATCATCATAGAGGGCTTAATCACTTGACCAATGGTCAACAATGCTCAAAACAATATTGACCATTGTCCGTTTGAGCACAATACAAACGATCAAAAAATAACATTTTTATTTGATTGATCAATAATTTAATTTTTTTAACTAATAAATTATGCCGCAAAGAACACTTTTAATTACTGATTTCTTTGCTAAATGTCGTTCGACATCTGCTTCACATGCTACTCTCTTCGAAAAACCTATGAAAGTAATTAAAATCAACGAACAATCAAACACAAAACAAGAACTAATCAATGTAGATTTCGATCAATGTACACCGAATATTTCTCTTGAAGAAAATATAACATCATCAATATGTAAGCGAATTAATTCATACACAAAATTTATCATATTCATGATAATTTTCAATCTATTTTTAGCAACAACAAAAAATCATGATACGATCGAGCCAAGCGAAATTATTTCGAATAATAATTATCCATTACAAGAAACTTCTTCAACAAAATCATCAATATCTACTCGAATTAAATTTGTTCGTCATCATAGTGCTCCACTTCATCATCGTAGTCCAATTAAAATACGTGAAAATGCCATAGCACAACAAGATCTTGAAGATATACGTACACGTATTCGTGCATTTAGAAATGATTTGTATAAATATAAATCAACATATTCTCGTTCACCTATTAAACGTTCTAATATCATCGGAGATGTTTCATCAAGTCCATTTAAACATCCTACACCAGTAAAAAGGTATAAAATATCAATCATACATCTCTAATAATAATAATAATAATAATAAATTTCTTTTAAGTTATCCATCTGTTCCAGCTTATGAACGTTTTAGCTCACTTACAACTACTATAGAATTACCATTACCAAATAAATATGAATTATTACTTGAACAATATAAACATCTTGATTTTCTTGTTTGTCATACGCACAATAATGGTGGCATAAGTACATTTGAAAAAGTTCAACATGTTATACAACAAAAAACAAAACGGTAGTTTTTTTTTTTTAAATTTCGAATAATATTGTTTTTTTTTTCTTTTAGAAATTTTACTTTACAAACACTTGGTCGTATTAAAACAATTTATCCAACAATGTTTAGTTTTCAACAAGAAAAAATTCAATTACCAACATTAAGTCCAATTAAACTTAAATATGAATTAACAATTACGCCAAGTATTTAAATTTTTGAAAAGACTATTTTAAATGATTTATTTGATTTTATTTTAGTTGATTTTGGTATTGAATCAAATATGCAAATAACTCCATCAATTATTATTGAACGTATTGATTGTTTTCGTCGTGCTCTATTTGATCTTGTCAAAAGACATCATCGAGTAAAAAAAATTAAAAATTTTTTTCAAAAAATTCATTTTCCTTTTAATATACACTGGAGAAAGCGACAATTTACAAGTTTAGTTTTTTTTTTACTTCCCACAAAAGCCTTAATTTATATAAAAGTGATTCAATCACACACAACACAATGTAAAGTTATGAACCAATGATCTCGCTGATAAAACGATAACTGAATGTTTGATATTCACTTTTTGAGTTTATTGAAGTGTTATAAGAGAAAAACTAGCGCAACTACTAGTTACTCTTGTATAACACTTTATATACAATTAGACGAGCGTGTTAAACATTCGCATTTATACTTATCTCTTAATTATCGTATCTAGTGCCCCTGGATATTCTTCTTCCAGATTTTTTCTTCCACTGTTGTAAGCGATAATAAGAATCTAAATATTGATTTGTATAGAAAATTTTATTTCTAAGAAGAAGTTTTTGATAATCGCTAGTTTTCTCAGGATA
This sequence comes from Rotaria sordida, assembly GCA_905250125.1. NCBI lineage: Eukaryota > Metazoa > Rotifera > Eurotatoria > Philodinida > Philodinidae > Rotaria > Rotaria sordida. The sequence continues at coordinate 11,936 of CAJNOL010003911.1, read as the reverse complement.
AGATTTCTGAAAAATCCAAACCAAAGTTTATCAACTCATGAAATTCGCAAATAGAATTCTGTTTGTATAATCTAGAACAAAAGAGCAAATAATTGTCTATCAACAGAAATGTCATCCTATTCTCCAAGACATGTTTTTTTTGATCGAGATATATCAACTTGAGGATGTCAGGTTGATATATCTCGGTCAAAAAAAACATATTATAGAGAATACGACGATATTTCATTGGATGTAGAATTGTTATTCGATTATTATAGATAATTCAAAACAGAACTTTATTTGTGAGTTCCAGCCACTGAAAAAAATCATTTCATTTAGAAAAATCATGATTTTACATTCTTATTAATGTTTTCGACATTAAAAATAAATTTTAGTGGTATAATTTTGAGAGCTAATTTTTATACATAATATATTTTTTTTTAGACATTTTTATCAAATAAACTTCAATTAAAACTTGAAGAACTTCCTAATGATGAAAATCTTGCTCGTTGGCATCCAGATTTTGATCTATTAAATATTCCTGATATTGATATATCAACATTACCTGAATCACCAGATAAAGACTATAAACAATTATTAGCATCACCAATTGAAATTTGTCATTATGCTGAAAAAACACAATCACAACGTGTTAAACGTGCATTATTTTCAACATTTTCAAATGATGATGATGTATCATCAACAATAACATTATCATCACCAACTAAAGAAATATATTCAATCGATGGAATATCACCATCATTAATTGAAAAAGTAATATTTTTATTTTATTTTTTTCAGTAATAAAAATCAAAATTGATGATTTTTATATTTGTAAAGATTCGTTCAAAAGAAACAAATAAATTATTATCAAATACAATTGATCAACAAAAACAAATGCTTTCTTATCTTGAACAAACAATTAATATTGTTCAACAATTTTTTATTGCTGAACGTGCAATATCACTTCAATTAGATTATGTTGCTAAACAAATTCGTGATTGTCATTCAGGTCACTTTTCTTATAGTAAGAAATAAAAATTCTATTGAATCATGTTTTTTTTTATTTTATTATGTACATTTTTATTATGTTATTTGAATAAATTTAGATCAATCAACGGAAATTCTTCGTTTCCTTCATACATATCCGGCAAATAATGGATGGCTTTCAATAATTACTATTCGAGGAAGACATTTTATTAAAATTAATCGACATAAATCAATTAATACAATAATTGAAAGTATTCAACGAGAATTACAAAACTAAAAAAAAAACTTTTTTTTTTCTTATATGTTAAAAAAAAACAAAGAAAAGACTTTGTTTTTGTTCGACAATATCATGCATTTATTAATCCTATGATCTAATTGAAATTTCTTGTTTTTTTCCCTTTTCTTCTTTTGTTTTTTGCTTTATTATGAACATAGCTATGCCTATCGGGAGTCGATGAATTATCGTTCGTACTCGATCAACTGAAATATAGATGAGCTATGAACTAAATAATAATTTCATTTTTTTTCTTCTTTTATTAGATCGAATGGATAATATAATACTTTGAAGTTTATCAATAAATTATGAATTAGTTTTCGTATATTAATAGTTTTTTTTTTCTTTTTTTGATATATAATTATTCGTTAGCTTGTGTTGATATATTCTTGATAAAAGAAAAAATTAGTTGCACATGACTGACAAGTTATAGTTATCAAATGAGATAAATTAATTCCAGTTACTTCACAATTATCTTGCATGTTTCCTTTTTTTTTTTTTTTTTATTCATTAGAAAAGCAAAAACATATATATCAATTTTTAAATAAAAGATCAAAGTACCGAAAGTATCTGACAGATGACAATCACATAGTCAAGACTATGTGTATGTCATTCATAACTTATTCATTTCTTAGTTGATCAAATTCGACACATCATCTTCTAAAGTCATACAAGCATTACAAATTTTAATAATCGATCAAGAAATTCAATTGTATATATATCTCGATCAATTGATGAACAATTGAATCTAACATGATAATCTAATTTTTTTTCTTTTTTTAGATTTGTTTATATCATAATTAATATCTTTCTAAAAATAAGATTATCATATTGCATGATTTTATAATATAACAAAATCAATGCAATTAATAATAATAATAATAATAATAGTAACAATACAATGTGTATATTTCATTTCATTTCGTTCTCGTACTTTCTTTGTTTTATTTCGTCTCTTTGTTTCTCTGTGTGTATGTATATATAAATGTCTTACTCGAAATCATTTCATCGCAGTCTGTTATCAATGCACGCAAATGCGCGAAAAAACTAGTATTACATCAACAATGAAAAAAAAATGAACATATGAATTGTTGTGTGTGTGTATGAAAAAAAACAAGAAGCCAACGAACAAACAAAAAAAAAATAGAGCCAAGTGTTTTTTCTTCTTATCTCATCACACAGACTTCGTTTGTCTTCACTCACATACGTACAAAGAGACACACACACACAAAAAAAAAGAAAAAGGAAGGCGACTGGCTGCCTAGCACGGCCAAGAAACAAGAAAAAAAAAGAAAAACATGAAGAAAAAAAAAAAGAAAGAAATGTAGAGACCGACCAAACGGTGACAACAACAACAACAACGGCAACCAAGGACAGAGAAGAAAAAAAAGATAGAGCGACGGTCATGCACACACACACACACACACATAAACACACACGCATCAGCATCAACATCATCAAAATGGCACTCGAGACGAAGTGAAAAAAAAGAAGAGAGAGAGAGAGACAAAAAAAAAACGGCACACATGAGAGAAACTCGGTGGTTGAACAATGAACAAAAGATCCACACAAGTTCTCTCATTCAAGCCAGAAGATCGCAACAAACAAGGAGAAAAAACTGGGGAAGGTTAGAGAAAAAAAAACAAACAAATGATTGGCTGTTTCATCAGTAGGTCTTCTATGACAGATCCTATGGAATAATAATGAAATAATAAATAGTAATCTTCGTTTTTCTCTCGTTCTATTAATTTAACTTACTTGTGAAGCAATAAGTGATGGATCATTTTGTTGTTGTGAAGGTGGTGGTGCTGATTGTTGTTGTGGTTGAGGTTGAGCTGCAACTGTTTGTTGTGGTGCTTGCATAAAAAGTGCTGCATGAGGATGTCCATGATGATGTGGTGAATTAACTAAACAAAATGCACCCGGATGACCATTAGCTATTTGTAATTGTTGTAATTGTTGCATCGGTAATACAAATGTGGCACCACTTTCATGTCCTGGTCCATGTGATAATTGCATGTAGGACTGCATAGCTGGATTAAAAACGCCTAATGGCTGTCGAAGTTGTGCTGCTTGAGCATACATTGGATGATGAGCTGGATGTTGTGGATGTGGTGGTGGACCGGATACAATTGGTGGTGCTTGTTGTTGTTGAGCAGGAGCTTGTTGAGGAAGCATTTGTGCTGCTGACATTTGTGGCCATGGTGGAAATACCACAGCTGGCGATGAATAAGAAACTGTTTGATCCATTGGATATAATGGATGACCACTTTTCATGTCCTTTCAAAAAAAAATTAATTAATTAATTAATTAAATGAAAACTATCATTTTCACTTACATCTAAACCTGTTTTATACAATTTCTTATTTTTATTACTAGCATCAGCAAATTTTACATGTACGTGTTTATCAGCAAAATCTATTTAACAAAAAAAAAGAAACAAAACGAAATTTAAATAAATTTCATTGATATTATTTTTGTAGAATAAATCTATACCTGGAAAACTCTGATTATGGAATCGATTAATAATTGCTTGACATTGTTCTTTATCATTCATGCGTGCAAAACCAACACCACGTGATTGTTTTTGTTGATCACGTAGAATACGTACACTAACAACAGTACCATATTGACTAAGTGCTTGTCGTAAATCTTGTTCTGTCATTTGAGGATCCAAATTAGCAAAATATAAATTAGTTGTATCTTGTTCTTGTTGCTGTGAAGACTAAATTTTATTTATATATATAAATTTATTTATTTATATTTAAGAAATTATATTCTCTGTATATATACTTTAGCTAATTGGGCAGTAAAACCCTTTTTTTGTAATTGAGCTATTGCCATTTGAGCATCTTCAGTAGATTCAAAATCAATAAAACCAAAACCTTTACATTTATTTGTTTGTTTATCAATTATTGCTTTCATTGACTTCACTTTACCACAACTATAATTTTAATATCATTAGTTATTTATTGAATTTAATAATAATAATAATAATAATAATAATTATTATTATTATTATGATTATATTTTTACCCTTCCACAAGTTTAGCAAGATCTTGATCAGAATAATCAGGTGGTAAATTTTTTATATACAAATTTGTATCACTGAGATGTTGTTGAGTTTGATAAGATGATGACGATGATGGTGATAAACCATTATTAATTATTGTTTGATGTCCATTTATATAGGGTGGTCGAGATTGATCATAAACAACATGATGAGATGGTGAAGGCTGAAAGAAGAAGTATATCTATATACATTTATATCTATATACAATTTTATATAATAACTATTCAAAAACAAAAACTGGTAATATACTATTAAGTTATGTCTCTTTTATGTCTTCTTTTCTTTCAAATAACTGATGGTATTTATTATATATACAAACCCCTCCTGTCAACAATTCATAGCACATTTCAGCTGTTGTCGGTAATGGTATGAGCTGTGTTGCCGGCGATGCGGCATTCCAGTCCATTAATCCGAGCAAAACAACATCGCTCTCCATGTCGACAACGAATGGAACAATGATAATAATAATAATAATAATAATAAGAGTAATATTAATGATAATAATAATACCAGCAACAACAACTGTATGTGTATATATATAGATGTATAGATAGATAGATGTATGCTCTATATCAAGCTATTAGTTTTCATCAAAGAGAAAAATAAACCATCTTGAACATGATGAGAAATACAGAAAAAGAATGAGAAATGCGTACACATAGACATGTCTCTATAGACCATGTATATCAAGTAAAAGAACATTACCGGTACGTAATTTTGACTGATTATAGAGTAGGACGACAAGAGCGAACAAAACGGCTTTCTGCATTCATTCGTTCCCTCGCTCTGGTTCCGTTTTTTTTTATGGCAATACTAAAAGAGCATTGGGAAGAGAACGAGAAGGGAAGAAGAGAGAGAGAAAGAGAGAAAGAAGGAGAGAAAACGCAGTAGTGAAATGTAATCATAGTAAAAACTCATCAATATAATAAGCCCCTTTACACGAGCAGCACGATGCGAACGTATAGAAGAAAGAGAAAAAGAATGAATGAATAGCAATGCAAATACTGTAGGAACGAGGCGAGGCCTAAATATTTGCCTTGCCGATGGACGACAACCGACAACTATAGACGAAGAAGAATGTGCATATACAAGATGTATTCTATTACACGTACATATACATATACATATACAAGAGAAAGAGAAGTGCATGACACATCCTTTTCTCTAGTATATTATCTTTACTGATATTTAGAAGAAATAGAACAAACTTGTTTTCTTCTTTATTTCTATTCGTTCGTCAAAGATAGAAATCATTCGATTAATCGTTTAACATATAATATCACTAACCGCAAGTAAAAAAAAAAGAAAAAACATGAACCTTAACACGACCTTAGACATGAGCTCTATCTTAATTGTTTATAAACAGAAAATGAGTGTATTTTCTTTTTCCTATGTATGTATTCATACACATGCTTAAGACTTCTTTTTTTTGTTCTATATGATGCGAAACAGCCGCTTATACAAATCTTGATTCTCTCCCTATGTTGCTCTCCATATTTACATATGAATCAAATTCGGCCTATTGAAAATCGCTGAACAACGATAAGAAAAAAGAGAAGAAGCCGGAGGTGGCCTCAGAATTAATCATAAATGCTTATAGTCGCCAGCATCATTTATTTTTCTTACCCTCCTTCTTCTTCTTCTTCTTCTTCTTTTTCTGAGAGTATAGTACTAAACAAATCGTATCTGTTAGTGCTACATTCCCTATTCTTCTTCTTCTCGTATGTTCTGTCTTCATTTATGCTTGTCCTATCTTTCTATCTGTCTGTGTCTGTCTGATTGGGAATAGACGTATAGTCAGCTATAAACAAAAGAGAGAAAAAGAAAAAGAGCCCAATCAATTCTGGCTCGAAGCTATTCACTGAACAACTTCAAAGTTTCTTTACGTCTATCGCATCATTCTTAATTGGTGTCGAATATTTTATACATACAAATTTCCAATGGGTATGTGATAGAAAAGAAAGATTTAATAATAAAATGCTACTGACAAACATATGTAGATATGCAAAAAAAAAAAAAAAAAATTATGACAACATTCTGTATGTCATGTGCTACATATCAGGTTAATCGATTTCAATGAAGTTATTACTGCCACGACATGATGAGATTTTAGCACGCACATATATATATATATATGTTTAGATATTATCAATAATGTACGAATGAATAGTCCATCTAATCAAGAAAAACCTACAGTGAAATATTATCATTTTTCTTTTCTCTATCCTAAATAGATACAACCTATATATATATATGATAATGATAGTTAGTGTTTATTAGTAAATATAAAGTTTATCTAAACCTGCTACATCTTTTTCTATTAGATAAATATACATAAATATATACATACACAGTGTGAGTTCTTCCCTGTTGTTTTCTACTTTTGTAATAAGAGATACATAGGACTATTGTGTTCTACTCAATAATTATTTTTCAAGGTTAGAATAGATTGACCCATTAAAAACAAAGAAAACAAAAAATTCAATGAAAAAACAAAAACTCATTCTCTTTTATTAATGAAAGACAGTTCCGGAAAAATAAAGAATCGAATACAGATAAACGATATATATATATATATATAGAAGAGAAAAAAATAATCATGATGATTCGAGGCGCCGCTTTTTCTCCTCATCATCTAATCGAACAATAATATCTCAAGAATAGTAGAGACCGAAAAAAACAAAACCAGAGACAAAGAGATGTAGATGATAAACGATTAATAGAAAATAACTCGAATGAATATTCTCGTATTTTTTTCTTTTTGAGTATGCTTTATTTATTGTTACGTTCTAGGACACTTACAATAATATTCTCGTATTCTTTCAATTAAATATCGACGATTCAATTTATTAAAAAACGAAGATAAAATTAAAAATCCTCGTATTGATACTTACAACATAACCACCATAAGCTTTGGGCGAACGAATATTAAAATGTGGTGCAATCTGTTCAGAACGTTCCATTGAATGTGCTGCCAGCCGTAAATAAGCTTCACGTTCAGCTGTTAATGCCATATTTGTTATTGTTGTTGAATGTTGCTGTTGCGTTTGTTGTTGTTGTTGGACGTGACCGGATGAATGAGGATCAATAATTAAATGGTGTAAAGAAGGCGTTTGCGATGTGTTATAAGATGCCGGTTGCTAAATATAAAGAACAGAACATTCTATAGTCCTATTCAATCAAATTTTAGTATATTAAGAAAGAAAGAAAAAAAAAGAAAAAAAAAAGAGAATGCCACGAATCATCCACCTGTCGCCATATAAAAAAAACACACTTGCTAGTATACATTACGATAAATATATGCATATTTTAGTTACATATATATACTTTTACCTGCTCTTCACATATTACCATGTCTGTTTTTTTCTAATCACTTTTTGTTTGTTACCAAAAAAGAAAAATGTATGCTGGCTGCATGTACGTCAGGGTCAAACAAATGCTTTCTTTTCGACAACAAGTCGAAAAGTAATCATTATTTCTCTCTCGATTTTTTTTCTTTCTCTTTTCATATTACTCGTCATTATTTTTTCTGACTTTTTTTTCCTCTTCATCATCATCTACATACATCATATAAAAGGTCATCATATATTAAAAAAAAAAAAAGAAGAAAAAAAACATCACACTCACAATGACTCACCACTAATGTTGAAGCAGCTGTAGCTGTCATGATTACCATATCTTTCTTTTATTTTTTTTAAACTAAAACTATTAAGAATTAAAATGTTTTTGATCTTGACCGTAATAACACACACATATACATAGACTTTCTCTCTCTCTCTCTCTCTCTTGGGCTTAAAACAACCTAAATGAAATGTTTAAATGAACAGTAGAAGAGGTCGAAAGAAAGAGATAATAAATACCACAGAGAGAAAGCGAAGAGCAAGAGAGAGAAAAAAACTAGACCATATACATACACAAACATATATATATAGTTTGATTAATGAGCAGCCGGTACATCTCACAAGCAACTGACTGTTATCTACAAACATACTACTCATCACATCTATTCTTTGCTTTTTCCTGGTGCTATATCTCTTGTTTCATATCGTATGAAAGATCATCTGGAGGGCACATCAGGTCACTAAAAAACGATTTAATATATAAACAAAATAGAAAATAATAATAATAAACAATTAGCTTCAAGAAAAAAAATTTCTCACAAAACAAAAATTTGTACTTTTTTTTCTCAAATAATTAAATCGAATTTCTGTTGAATAAAATCTAACCAATCATTTAATTGCTCAATGTTATTACATTCAAAATATTAATAGTACAATGTGTAAGGTCATCAATCGATCGTCATCATTGAATTATTCATTAGATAGTGTTGTCGACGGGATGTATCAAATTAGTTCAAACTTGGAATAGTCCAACTGTGAATTAACAAGAGGATAATGAAACACGTCCTATACTATTTAATTATCTCTTCTTTCGTGCTGTGTTCATCGATGAACAAAAAAAAGAAAAAATAGTTATAAGGCGGAGTTATATATAGTCATTCATATATATATATATATGTCTATATACATAGTAAGCAAACGGAAGATACATCACCTCGAGCGTTGGCATGACAAGTACCCAACGAGTCTGTTCAATACTGGTATTTAATGATGCAGAACGTTGTCGACGTAAAGAAGATGAACAACAAGTAGCAACAGCATTTGCAGCAGCTAAACGAGCTTGCCGTTCAAGACTTGTATCTAACTGACGATGATGTCGACTATTCGACGATGAAGATGATGTCATTTAGTGCATATATGCGAATAGAAGTGACAAAAAAACATATAAATCACACTCTAACGACAAGTAGATATAAAGGACGAATAAATGAATGGTTAGAGAAAAAGAAAAATGACCACGACTTCTTTAGATTATATATGTGTATATGTCGAATCGAAACAGAACAGGACAGCATCGATAGCGACATTATCAAATGATGTCATACGATGTCGATATTAAAAATGAAAAAATAATTTTTACTTTTTTTGGCGTGTCAATGCAGAAAAAAAATAATAAAGTAGAAATCAGATTAAATCCAGTTTCAATCATGCAAAAAAAAAACAAACGTTTTTATTAACATGACATTATGACTTATTTAAATAGTTTCTTATCAAAACATATATCTATTCAAAATTCAGAACACGAGAAAAAAGTAAATGTATATATCTATATATATATATTGACGAGATAGTTTTTTTTTCATTAAAAAACTATTCAATGGAAATTACCTGATGAGCAACGACAGTTGACATCTTTTTTTTTTAAATTTCTAATAAGAATATATAAATTTGTCTATATTCGTTTGCAATTGATTAAACAACAACAACAACTACTACTAGTACACAACTGTATATGTCTTAGTGAATATGTATATGTATATATGTATGCTTGTGCGTGCGGAGGTCGTTGTTAGTTTTCCCCCCGTTTTAATCTATAATAGACAAAAGGCACATCGTTCTCTGTCTCTCCCTCTCTCTCCTTCCTTGCCTTGTCTCCCTATTCTCTATGTTCTCAAGCTAAATCAAGCGCACACAAAACGCGAATAGGCCGATGAAAAGAAGATGCAGAATAAGAAGAAATAAACCGACCGAAAGGAGAGAAGGCGAGTACTCTCTTGTTCGTCGTCACACGATGTACTCATCACCATCAGCCTAGCCAGTCAGCGACGACCATTGCCGCCGTTATTGCATGCGAGATTAGCAATATACAAGAAAAGCGAGAACAGTAGGTTTGATGAAGAAGGAAAGGGTGGAGAAGGGAGGGCGAATGAAAAAGAGAAAGAGAAGATGAACAGACAGATCGGTCGACACAACGAACGAACAGTCGTCGACTTCCGGTCGCGCAATACAATGTATTTATGAGCGAGCAAAAGGAAATGGGGTGTATAGCGTGCAATTATGAAAGAGTCTGCTTTGATAGTTAAAGGTGCAATAGATCGAATGTATATTGATATATATATATACATATATATAGTATTGTTTCACTTATATTGATAGTGTCAGATACGTTTAACACGCCTTTTTATTTGTCTCAAATTAAAAAAAAAAAGACTATTTACTTCAATAGGAAAAAGTAATGAGAGATAGATGTAGATTTAATGAGTTTTCTTTCTTTTTTTTCTATTACCCACTGACATATAAAAAACAAAAAGAAGAAAGTAAATTCTAGGGTTCTCTCACTGTCTCCGTTGAATCTAACTGACAGGCTATCTCATGCTTGATTGAGAACTTCTCTTTATTTGTCTCTATATTTCTTTTTTAAATGACGATGTGTTGACAACCAAAGCTCTCCATATATATATATATATAATATATATATAGACAAAATAAGTGATGCCTTTTATTTCATCATTGTGTCCTATGCGTCAAAGAAGGATGAAAAAAAAAAAGCTATCCTTTCTTTTGATGATAGTCATTCGACAAAAACAGCTGCTGCCTTCCTGTGTGTTATCACATTTTTTTTTAATGAAACACACGCAGACATGAAATAGAAAAAAAAAAGAGAAAACAAAAGAATGATTAATATGAACGAAGGTTTTAATTAATAACAAAAAAAAAACAAGTATTCATGTTTTCTTCTCGATGACAAAATTTTCTAATGACAACACAGTCAACATACAATACAACCTAAATGAAGTATTTTTCTTTTATAATAGAATGTTATATTTCTGACTAAATTTGCTTCCTCTGTTCTTTATCATTGACTACTCTTACATAGTAGTCGATTAATTTGATTAGAGACTAGCAAGTATCCAAAGAAAAGTAATTTTTTATCTTTCTACATGCGCATGTGTTAGGTCAATAATGGAACTTTTCTAATCTTGATATTCTACTTACCGTAAAAGATGAGTGTACTTCAATAAAATGGGAAATGGATCACCCACTACTGCGACCACAAAAACATTTAGGAAGAGGTAAGGGACTGTGTTTCGTCGTTGTCGTTGTCGTCGATTGCACTACAGGCCGCCACTAACACCAACGTAGTCGTAAGAAGGGAGAGTAGCAAAAAAAATCTACAAGAAGAAACGAGCAAAAAAAAAAGAAAGAAAAGAAAAGAAAAGAAACTGGGACAGAAAAGAGGGAGAAGGAAAGCAAGAATAAGAACAACAAGCCTCTTCTTCCTTCCTTGTGCGTATTACTTTATGTGTGTGTGTCGACAGCCTTAAAGCAAACGAGTAATAACAAAAGCGAATAGGCAGCATTCTATTCTCTACTTTAGAATAACGCATCTTTTTTTTTGAGAGACCACGAGTAATAGCAGCCGTTGTATTTCTCAATGTGAAACTACATTGTTTCATCTGACATATTTGTTCTTTCATGATGTATATAAATTGTTCACAAAAAAAAATCTACTGATGATCAATCATGCATCAAATTCGATTTAGAAAAGCCTAACGAACAAGAAAGAGAGAAAAAAAAACGTGCTACTTATAACGATCGTCATTTGATACAACTAATAAATCAAAAGTTATTTTTTTTCCTCTTTTTGACTCTATCGTTTTTGCACAGCTGTTACCATCAGTACTCACAACATTACAGCATCGCCTTCCAAACATAAAGATAAGATGTATATGTGTGTGTGTGTGTGTTCGTGCACTTGCACACAATAGGATGTTGTTAT
>CAJNOL010003910.1:0-18719 GCA_905250125.1 Rotaria sordida | reverse complement strand
TTCTTAAAACGCTCTTGCAACTTGAAAAGTCTGCATATCCCAATTATTTTGAGCTATAGGGGTCAAATCTGAACAAAAAATACATTAAAATGTAGCGCATGAAAAATTCTGTCGATATTAGCTTTGAGAGTTTTTTCGATCCATTCTTGACTCTTTAATCAAAAAAGTTTGAAATACGAAACTTTTGTAAAATTGAGCCTTTTACAATGAAGATCAGTTTACAAGAATATCAACCATTATCTTCAAAAATCATGCGTGAACTGAACTCTTTTTGCGTTATTTGGTCGAAATATATCTGATTGCAAAATTTTAGTAGAAAAAAATAATTCAAAAGCGATTTTTTATCGTTATAAAACGTTCGAGTAGTAAGAACGACCAAATTAATTAGTCTCTTCCAGAAAAAAACTATTTATTGACATAAAAATCAAGAATAAATTTAACTTTCAATATACCATTAGAAAGAGCGCTCTTTGTGCTACAAAAATCTTCATTGAACATGGGTGTGAGTGTCAGTATGGGGGTGTAAAAAAAAAGAGAACAACTACACCCACACTCCGACTTACACCTACTCACACTCAAACACATCCACACTCTCTTGATAAGTCTTCTCTTTTGTCGTGTTTTTTAAAGTAGTCATACATTCTAATGATTTTTTACATTTTCTTTTGTTGAATACTCAAATGCGTTGCTTTAATGATTGTAAACAGCCGTGAAGCGTTGCATTTTGATATATATGGTTAATAATATTTGACCATATTTATGATTTAAAGTAACTGCACGTATCTCGTATTTTTACTATGAATAAATCGTCATTTCGACATCAATGATCGTATTTGTGTTTCGAATTGATTTATATTCAACAATGGAAAAATTTCAATCTGATGATCTTATATTTTTATTAATCATAACAACTATGAAATTCTTGTTTTATATAGATCAATCAGCTTTTGCTCATATTTTATTTAAATAACAATTGATTATAATGAACATATTTTTGCATGAGGAAAATAGTCTTTTAAATGTTCAGGAAATCCTAATGTATTATAAAGAAATATTACCCTAATTTTTGCACAATTGTTTCGTGTTGAATTTCTTGTAAAATTGTGTGTTACTTCTTTCAATAATTGATAATTTATATGAAGAAAAATACTATTTGGTAAACACATTTTAGTATCAAGTAAAAATTGTTCAAGATAATCTTCGTGAGTTTTTATAAGGTTAAGTTCAAAAAGATGAGAATATTGAATCACTATCAACGAAGGTCGATTGTCATCTTTTGATTGTTCATTAAATTTGTTAATTTGTGGTTTCTTATTAATTAAAGTTAATTTTTCTATCAATGGGAATGATTGAGAAATTTGAAGAAAAAATTCATGTTCAAAAGGACGTTCATCAAATAATGATATTGTACGAACACATTTAAATATTCCACCTGGAAAATTATTTGTTATATTATCATAATATTTCAATTTATATGGATATGAATACATATGACATTGACCATAATTTCTTTTTTGAAAATAATCAATACAAGAAATAATTTGATTATCTTTAAATCCATCAAATGTATGTTGAATATCTTTATTTGATGGAAAATTAATTTGATTATAAAAACGACTTAATGAACGAATATTAAATGTAAATTTATTTAATAGTGTCATATTATTAATAATATTTGTTTTCAAATCATTACCATCAATAAATATTTTTTTTCTTGAAACTATAAGACATAAATCCAGTTCTTCTAAATCGGACATTCGATGTAGAAGTGGTACAATTAATTCATCATAAGCACCTGTTTTCCTATGACAATACAACGAAAAAGATCTTAAATTGGGCAGTTTCAACTAGAAAAGAGAATAAATATTATTTCATTCAAATAAATTAACTATTAATAAAAAAAAAATTTACTTGATTATTAATTATTAAATTCGAAGATGAAATAATATTAATAGTAACATAAAGTATACGAAGTTGATTGAAACGTCCATCAAGTAAATAAAGACAATCGGTAAAATGATGTAGACAAACATATAATTTTAAGAGAGTTGAAGAGAAAACAATTGGAAATGAATTATCAAATGATAATTCTTGACACCAATTTAAAGATGGACAAAAATTTAAAAATCGTAGATAACTGAACGTATTAATGATACGCATAAATATACGTGCATTTATATCTTTTCTTGAACTTTGTTCTTCATTTGCATTAATACTGATAGCAAGTGATAAAATTTGATTTTTAAACGTACGAGTAAAAGGACATTCATCTAAACAATAAATAGATTTTTAAAAAAATCATTGAGAAAAAGTATGTATTCTTTTTGGTTATTAATAAAAAAGCTTGTTAACACAACTTCTTCGAAGCTACAATGTAGAACATACGCATCTTTGTCAGCTTCATTATATTAATATAAAATATATACAATGAAAAGTCTCTAATAGACGATAGTTGCGTCTCAAACATAATTGCTCGTCAAAGAAACAATTTCTCTTATTTTATACTGGTATTCTGCTTTTTATTTGCCTGTATTTAGCTTTTCTTAAATACTATTGTTTTTATTCTTCTATAATCGTTGATTTAACCGACAAATAAGTCTATTGTACAAATCTATTATATCCACAGTAAGTTTCAACGCGTTATTATACATCTCAATAAATTCAGAAATACTGATATTAATAATTTCCGAAAATTAGAATTTGATTAGTTCATGCTTTTGGTGTTCTTCAAATGAAAGCTATAGGAAATGAATACATTACTAACCACCATCTTTAATATCTATTATATAGGATGTCCAGTAAGTCACGAAACAAGAAAAAGAAAAGCGAATATCTCTCGCCATATTTTGGCTAAATAGGCTGATATTTTTACTATTGATAGAAGGATATTCATAGATTATATTCATAAGTGAACCGTTGTCAAAAACTCTCTAAAAGTATCACAACTGACCTCAACATAGAACTGTATCTACTTGTAAACAGTAGCATTGACTTTCCCTTGTATGAGTTATTTTTAGAGGTCAAAGATTAAATCTCGAAGGCAAATGTTAGACTTTTGAAATGAGAAACTAAGGGATCTACAGTCTATGGAAAAGAGAAAGAGATTTTGTTTGAAAAAACTTATTATTCGATTTCGCGCTTTAACTCTACGTTTTACTATCAAGTTCGACCTCTAACATTGATCCATAAAAAAGAAGATTGATGCCACTGTCTACCAGTCAAATTATGAATGAGAACAAGTTTAACAGAGAATTTACAGATGTTAGTACCTTTTCAATTTCTTTTTTTACTGTGGTTCATCTAATTATGTTAAGTTCACAACTTATTTGGTGTTTGTTGTAGAATCAGGATATCGAACTCTATTCTGTGCTATATTCATTTCGATGTTTGCTAGAAATGTGACTGTTAGCATTTGTTATTAATAATCATTTCATTCCACATTTTCTTTTTCACAAATTTATGTTTAAAAGAGTTTAAGTTGAAAACAATATGGAAACCTTTTTATTTTAGTATTTTTTTGTATACAGACATATATGTTCTCTTTGATAAGAGTTTTCTTCTCATTCATATTAATAAATAAATATGAAATTGATTCAAATGAATTCATCTGATATAATTGAAAGAATTGAAATCAAATATTTTACCATTAAAAAGATGCATAGCTATTTCTTGTTGAATGTTATATAAACTAAATCCATATAAATTAGGATAATTTGTAGCACGAAGAATACGTTCCATTGAAAATGCTTCAAGATCAAGCCATTCGATTTTATTATGAATTTTAGGTAAGATTTGTAAACAAAATCGATCAAGTATTGGTTCAGATAATGGAAAAATACAATGATTCAAGAAAGATACCATTAAAGTCAAACAATTCGTAAAAATAGAATCATATACTATTTTATTTAATCGTTTATTAACACCTATTAAAGAATAAAGCACCTGGACATTAGACAATTTTTTCAAAATAATCATAAGAATTTCATCGGATAAATCATTCAATTGAACACGTGAATATTCCATGTTTATCTATATCTAAGCTTATGTTGCTTAGTTTATAAATGCCAATATACGCACGTTCATGTATTCTATTTGACCGATCTCGTCAATGAAAACAATGATACATTGTTCCATAATCTGAATTAACGATGACCGAATGTATAATTGTTAGAACGATTTTTCTCCTCTTTCGTTTAACATATCATTTAATATGTTGACTAAAAATGTGCACTACACGTGCTGGCGGTTCGTACTGCCGAAGAAATTTCGGAGGGCAGTGACTGGATAGTCGCGCCTCAATCATACCAACTGTTAAACTCTATTGCTAGGATTTAAAAAAAAAAAGGATATATATCAAACACTGAAAAGTCAAGAGAAGATATTTAATCGTTGGCGCACTCATAATTTATGAAATACCGTTAGTTTTATTACCTTATTTTGATACTCATCTTTTAAATCTATAAATTAAATCTAGATCAATATTGATTGAAAATTATTCCAATAACCAAACGAGCTAACTCGAAACTTAGTGAATTTCATTGTGACGAGTATAATCTTTAAATTCAGGTTAAGCTAGGGTGTGGGGTGTGGCTGTGAGTATAGAAGTTTTTGTAACCCACTCCCCACACCCTATTCAAGTAAATACTTCATCCACAAACGAACGAAGATGATAATAAAATGTTATTATAAGACTACTTTTCAATAAAAAGGAGTCGTATTCGTAAAATATGAGTACCATGCGAAGAGCATATTAACATTCCTAAATGAATTTTGATGTCTAGATTCATTCAGATAATGAGAAGTAATGCTAATTTGAGCAGGGATGTTGGCTTTGTATTAGACTAATACTTTTTTTAATACTAATGCTCAGCCAACACCTTTCATTATGAGAAATGCATGAAAATGAGAAAAGAATGTTTTAGTTCAGCATATAAGCACTGAGCTTTTTGTTTTTAATCCTAACTTGAAGATTATTTTTTCTCGAGTAACAGCATCATTGAAAGAATAAGAAAAGAAAACAATATGTATGTGTACATATTCACACAAAAGTAATTAACAGAAGTCACAGATAAAAGTTGAATCGTTTCACCGTTGGAAAATGTCGTTTATACTCAAGATAATACAGTCTTTCGCAGCTAGAAAGAACAAAAAGCAAAAAATGAACAAATGAAACATCAAAATGAAATCAAGATGTATTAGCTAGTCAATTATACTCCTATTTTCTAGTGTACGGTGAATCTCAGGTTTCTTCTCTAAATCGGATGATCCAAATTTCTGGTTGCTATCACAACATAATCAACATTTATCGCTACAATGTAGCAGAGTCTAATTTTTCAAAATCTTCTTTATCAATTTTTGGTATTAGGTTTTTTTTCGAACAGTTCGAAAAAATAAGATCCATGTTTCTCAAGAACTAGATCGAAAATAAGAAAAATTCTGTAAAAAGCAACTTTGTCTTCATTATAAAATCTTTGTGAACTTTCTAGTGTGCAAGAATCTAAGAAAAATCTGGGACACACAAGTAAAAAAAAAATATTGAAAATATTCACTTTGAGCAACGCGACTGACAAGGTTTGCAATTAAAAATCCATGTTTCTCATTAGTAAAACAGTAGATAAAACACATGGATCGTGATCTACCATGTATTATTGACTATGGTAAATCAAATGAAGACTTGCTGGTAGTTGTATAGTTTTGGGCGTAAGTGATCATGGAATCAACAGGGTGTGGATGTGGATTTTGACATCTGTTAAGAGTACATCTAGCACATGCATTCATACACGTATATTCAACACTCGCACCCGCACACACCCAAGGGCACTTTTGAAGTTGATCATTCGTCGACTTGGGTCAGGTCTTCTCCATCCCTGCGGCGTTTAATATAAAAACTCCTATATCACGAGTGAACGACAAAAACCATATATACACTAAAAGATTAAACGAGAAAAGCTGTGCAATCAACGATACAAAGGTTACTTTACAAACGCATCTTTAGTTTTCAAAATAGATACATTTCTATGCGAACAAGTTTTGATGTTGTGAAAAAAAAAATTATTTTTATAAATCACTACAAATTCCTTTCTTACTTCTTCGATTAATGAATGATATTGAAAGCTATAATCGATAACCGAATCTAGACCTATCAATATGTTTCGATTATATTTTTCTCTCTGATATTTTTCGTTCAAGGCATACACGACTTTTATAATAACAAATAGAGTCTGTATAAGTGTGTTAGTTAATAGAAAGAAATCAATTCAATAACAGTCACAGGTAGTCACCAAACAGTCTCGGTCTCGATATTCTAGATTATGTTGAGTAGCGTAATACTACTGAAAATAATATGTAATGTAATATGGATAAAAGCTGCGATTCATTAATTGATGAAATAATAAAAGGAATTCGTCGAGTACCTACAAATGATTTTTTGTTCTCAGGGTCGTAAAAGGGTGACACAGAATTTTATCCATGTTGAGAACATAAGATGGATGTATAAAATAAACTGTTTTTTGTAAATGCTAGAGATTTGCATGTTGCATTTTGTGTTTAAAATAAACACACTGGATGATAAAAAAAACTTGTTGGACAAATTTCTAGGCTTGGACAATCAAATATCTGTTTTACGTGTGTTTTCTAATGTCGAATTAGAAAATTCAGAATGCAATTTAGAAGATAAATACAAGCCGAAAATTTGATATTTCCAAAGTCTTTGTGATTGTTTAGATTTGGAGACCTTGTGAATTTTTGAAATTTCATGAAATGAGAAAATTTTTTCTTTTTGAAAAATAAAAATTAAATATGGGGGAACATTGTTGAATTCGGTACGGAAAAATGCATATTAGATAAGAAAAGATAATCTTGATTAAATTTTGACTTTCGCACACTTGTTTACATAGGATTATTACAGCATAACAAGAGCGGTCTTTGCCATATGCTTCTAAGTACAGAAGTTAATCATTCTTTTAGTATCGACTGTGGTAAATTTTCCAGGATATTATTGAGTGAAACACTCCGTTTAGAGTGAGAGTCAAATTTTATATGATCTCGGACACTTCGATAGGGTTTTTGGATAGCATGTAGATGCAGATGATCGATTGAGTTATATGGTGGAACATGGAAACAGAAGACAAATGATGAATCATTGTTGTCATTGGAATTTTGCGAACGAAGGCGAAGTTGTTCGATGGCAATCTAAGTAGAATAGCGAAGATGAAGTAATGAGAACAATAATAGAAATTTTACTGTGCGCATATGCTCTAACAAGGTTCGATGAGTATCGGTTAATTTTGATGCATTTTCTATGTGTTTTACGGGTACGACGAGTAAATGTAAACGTGCAGCAGGTGCCTTGGGAGTGAACACGACACAATGGTCATCTTTGTACCAGAGTCGATTGGATGGGGATTGTCCTTGAGAAATGCGACAAAACAGGCAATCAGTTACTTCTCTTGTCACTCTATCATAGACCACACCTTTTTTCGTGATTGTGTCAGTGCGTGTTGTTCTCATATCAGTCTGCAACAAGACTACGTCGCTAAATTCCTAGACACAATATCAAGAAAGCAATCTAAAAGAGCAACGAAGAAGCACAACACTTTAAAGATCCGCTCATTGAAATTTTTATCGAAATCACAATTCATCTTTCTGATGCTTGAACGAACTGTTTCACTTCGAATAACCCAAAAATGCTTGGACAATAAGCATTATTCATTGAGTCAAGAGTCGACGATGCCCTATCAGTAACAATTCAACAAGACGCACAATACATAGAAGCGTCTCAAATTGGATACTAATCATGCGAAGATACTCTAGATAAGAATATCTCAAAGGACGAAAAACACGACATGAAAAATGACAGATCATCGTTGTTATTAGTATTACTCATAGATTACATACATTTGCAAAGAGTGCATTATTTGTTGAATGAATTTTAAATATATTCGAGCTATTATAGGAAACAAATCAACTAATATTTCTCAATCAACTACACTAAAAATCAACAATTGAAAAAGATCAAGTCGAGTATTGTGAACGCAATAAAAAAAAATACGAATTATTTTACTTTTTTCAAATCTAACCTCCTTGAATTGATTAAACATTATATAAATAACACTCTAAATGTGGATTATTGGACATCTTGTTAAAAATTAGAAAAGGCAACGTATGTCGAATCACTGCATAGAAAAAAGTCAAGTAAGTTGTTACTCCAACATCAATTCACTTACAGCTTTCGTAACTTAGTCGAGGAATTCTTTTCAGTCAGATTAAACTAATAGTTCTAATTTATCTGAATTTACTCGTTTTTTTACAAAAATATTTCTTTCTTTTGTAATATTAAAATACATTCTATTACACACTAGTCATAGAATTTATCTGTACAACGAGGCTACTTAGAAAGTATATTTTTGAGTTGGATACTTCTAAATGTTTCCCTCAACATTACCGGACTTCAACTGATAAAAGCGTGTTTTTACTTATAGTACGGATATGATTATTTTAACCTGTCTGTAAGAAAGACTTGTTTTTTCAATAAGAAACCATATTTCAAATAATGTATGCTAGCGCATGTGTAAAAAATCCACGTTTTTCCAGTAAAAGCATGCTAAAAACTCGCGTTCAAATGGTGGTCAAAATGGAATCGATTCGAGATAAAAAACGTATCTGTCATAAACTCGTTTAAACAGTCTATTTACTTGGCATTTTAAGGTCAGAAGAAAAACGTGTCACAGATAAAACCGATGCGATAAAATGCGTTGCAAACAAAAAGCGATGGGTTTGAATGCATTTAAACGCAAAAATAGCGTTTTCCTCTTGAAAGCTGAAGTTGAAACACTGATTCATATAATTTTTTTCATAGCGAAGGTATTCACCATAAGTTGACGCTTTTTGTTCGGCTATATCTTTAATAGTGAGTGTAACCGTAATTCGAAGAACATCATCTATTAAGTGTCTGTGTGAATGTGCATACAGAGTAAGCCTTAATTCATCCACACATCCCCTTTACTTGTTCCAAAGCATTTTCAGTTCACGAATAATCGACGATTGTCTTGTCATCTCCAGCAAGTTTTTCAATTTGATTTTGTTAACGATATTGAAATGTATACTTTGCTCACGTGTAACAAAATGATTACATCTCCAAGCACGAATATAAAAACTCACAAATAATGATAAGAAATGTAAAATAACACTGCGTCACATGCGCACAAGACAGTCGCATTTCATCTTATGTTACCTGTGCGTCGCCTTTTGCAATCGTCAACTCGTCGTATCTTTTTCTATCAAGTCTCATCAAGTATCCTATTAATTATTTGGAGTGTGGGTGTGAGTGCGAGAAGAGAATAACAACATTCACACCTACCCTTGAGTTGATTCGAGAAAAAATTACGGAAATTCTTAACTGCAGATAGACGAATAGATGTTGCTAGAATTTCTATTAGTTGAGTCATACAAGAAAATGTTAAATAAAGCAGAGAGACACAGTCTGAAAAATGAAGTACTCACGAGGGAACCGCCCGAGGTGTCCAATGCCGATTTCCTTCATTCATATATCGTTTGATAGAGAGCATCGAGGGTATAGGTGTGGGTATGGTTGTTTATTTTTCACCCACACTCACACCCACACCCACACACCCACACCCACACCCATACCCACACCTACACCCACACCCTCACACCCACCCCCACATCCACACCCAAATTGACAATACGCATATGTATTAGCATTAAAAATAATGCTAAATTAATGCTAACACCTAAGCATTAATTAGCCCTAATGCCATTACTGCTAAAGTATTAGTATTAACCGTTAATGCTAATGCAAAAGTATTAGCATTATTTTTAACTTAATGCTAATGCAAAAGTATTAGCATTACTTTTAACTTAATACTAATACGACACCACTACCCACACCGACAGTCCCACTCACACCCACACCCACCCTATACGCCTTCACCTCTATGATGGTTTTCTTTCTGTTGCTCTTCCAAGGGAACTCCAATCGAACAAATACTTATCAGCGACGTCGGCGCACACGTGGATAGATAAGGACAAGTGGTATATTTCGTCGAAAAGAAAGTAATGCATGCTACCAGTGCACAAGTATAACAACGCTGAGAGAAGGCATGAAAGAACGATTCATTGATTTAACACTTTCCAACTTTCAATGTGCAAATAACATTCCTAAGGAAATATTCACAAAACTAATCGACGATTTCCACCGCAGAAATATATCAATCGTGGTTATCAGCATCATTACTGAACGCAACTATTTTCGGGTACCAAGACTCACCACTGGTCAGTTTGGAGGAATCTGTTAAACCATTTCTCACCAGTGTTTCAAGTCTCGCCGATAGTCTAAAAGCAGCCAGAAGTGAATGCACCAAATGCCAATTGATAAGTAACGATGAATCCGCCGCTATTTATCTGTACACTATGGGAGCAAGTTTCTTCGAGATACTTAACGCTACTTTGCGCAATTCTGATCGAAATTCTCTTAAGCCATGGTTTCCGTATTTGAAACTACTCATAGGCGGTCTGGAAAAGCTTCCTTCTCGTCGCTGTACGATTTGGCGAGGGATTAGAGAGAACATCAATATGAATACTGACGAGAAGGCCAAGTATGCAAATGGTGAAGCTGTTACATGGTGGAGCATCAATTCGTGTTCATGCAATTTGTTTGTAACAGAAGCCTTCACCGGCTTCAATGGAACTATCTTTCTCATTGAATGTCAAAATGGAAGAGATATTACGTCTTATTCAGCGTACAAGCAGGGAGAGGAAGAAATAATCCTCTTACCCGGCATTAAATTGCTAGTGAAAAGTAGCGCTTTTGGCACAGATAATCATCACTTCCTAATACATCTGGAAGAACATGATACAAGCAAGCTGGCGCCAGGGCAGCCACCATCGTATGATAAACGTGTTCGAAACACTGACGAAGTTGATCGTCTGATGGGATCTCATGAGTAAGCCGCCGAATACACCTGACTCAAGAGTTTTGGGAAAATACAGAGTCAGATAGGTCTTCAGGATGAGAGCATCGAAACAAAAGCCAGCAAGTAGATACGGCGAGATCAATGAGATAAAGATCAACTTACTTAGTAAAGTTATTTCAGATGTAGAGTAAACAGCAGTGCAATAGGTGATCTCGATCGGTATTGCTACGACTTTTCTGAACATGGCAGTTTTATAGTTCTTGCTAGTTATCACTCAACAGTTTCATTTTTCACAAAATTGGTCGATTTTGAAGGTGTTGTTTACAGATGAATGACCAGTATTTTTCCATGATAATTAGTTTTTCCGATAAATCATCAGGAAAATGTCCTTCATATAGGCATTTCGTACAGACCTATAAAAGTCTAATTAAATCTATGACTGCTGCACATCTCGATTCGCTCAAATCATGAAGAAAGATATGAGTGAAGCGGCTCTTATGCACATGCAACAAGATAATTAAGTACTTCTCTTTCATAATTGGACAATATTGACCTCACTCTCATCCTTTTTGCTATCACGATGCTTCAGTGTCTCACCATTCAAAATGATCGCACTTTTACGAGACACATTCATCATCGCTGTAATGGAACGAGTTAAGAACAAAAAATTCTTTTCATGGATAGTTACAGCAATAAATGATTATCAAACTAAGATCAGTGGTTATTAGGTAGTTGGCTGTCTCAGAAATCAAGAAATCGTAATTTAGACGAATACGCCTTTCCTGGAATCGATCTCTTTCTTTATATAAATCATATGTTTTATATCTGAAATCTTTATATTCAGCCAGTATTTCGGAATTTTTTCTTCTAGAACATTAACCATGTCATTCAAATCGCGCGAAATTCGATGTTTTATCGCAATTTTAGTAGCCCGATCAATTGTGAGATTTTACCTCGATAATATCGCTAAAAATGACGATTTTTACAGTTTTTCATGACTTTTGTCGAAAAATCACGATTAATCATCTAAACTTAGCCAGTCTTGGGGATATTAATAGCGATCCACTTTTAAATGTTCGTGAAAACATAGTATTTGATTTCGATGATGTCTATAATTTGATATAGGAATATCGATACATAAGGTTGAACAGCTTGTCCAGCTAACGGCGACCCAGCCTGGCCAAAGTTGAAGTTTAGATTTTTCAAATTTAAAGATGATTAGTTTGTTGAGCACACTTAACTGTATAAGGATATGAGTCGTATTTTTTCATTTACTCTGTTTGGTGAAAGAACGGAGCTTCAAAACATTGATTATAAATTAACTTTATTATTGTGCGTTTTGATGGTACAAAGAACAAGGGCTTCAGCAGACATTCTAAAGCGTTATATGAGAGAGCTTTGGTATAGAAAGAATCACAAATAGATGGGCTTTATTCTAGACTATCTGATAAGATATTCTTCTCTTTCTTAGTTTCAAAAGATTACCTCATAAAACTTCACCAAAAGAGGCATGAGTGCGTTACCATTTAGAGGATTTTTTATATTTCTCGCCCTTGTACAGGAGACATTTTTAGACAGAACTATCTATTATTACGTAACTTTTGATGGACTATAATACGCACTGTTAAGAATTTTTTAAAATCACATCCTTCAGGAAAATGAATGGTAACGCACTCATGCGACCTTTGTACGTCTAACCCTTAATTAGACTGTATCGATTATATTTTTCCTTCAGATTATTTATAAAATTGAAACTAAATGTTTAGATTTGTTTTATTTACTCATTACTACATGCACCTCTTCATTCTTATATTGTTTTCTCTGTGAATGGTTTAGTCAAATTCTTTTTTTTTTTTGTTTTTCCACATAATGTATTTGTTCTGACTGTTACGATATACGATCGCTATTTTTCTTTTTCTTTTTCTTTCTTGACGAGATATTTTTATCTCTCCTCTCTCTTACTCATGAGTTATTTTTTCTAACTTTCGACTATATCCATGTCCGACGTCTTGTTCATCTCCCTATATATACCTCGCTTTTGGTGTAAATCAACGGTATAAGTGTTTGTGTCTAGTCAGTATACTTATCTTTGTCTATACACTAGCTAAACCTAGTTAATTAAATTCACAACATCTTAAGAAAATTGTCGTGATTTTCTTAATTACAAATCTATTAGCTTGAATCAATAATTTCTCTATAAAGGGTGGGCCAGAAGTGCTGACTCGATTTGCATAATAAATTTTTCTTTAGTAAAACGCGTGGTTGAAAATTGGTCTCTATGTAGAAAAGATGCAATAAAAGACACTCTACAAAACGACTATTGATTAGCCCCACTAGCTCATCTAATAAGAAAGTTATAGGCTTAGAAATATACTTCACAAAAAAGAAAAATTAACCGTGAACTCGGTTTCGGTATTTATACTTTAACTTCTGTTCCTTAGGTCCTCTACAACAAATTCTTTTATCAATAGAAGGTCCGTGAAATTGTCTACAAAATTATACCTAAACCTTAATTTCAGAACTTCAATCAAGGAAACTAAGCAAATTATACACAGGCGAAAAAAACGAAAACTTTTTAAATTTGGTATTTTTTTCGACTTAAACTTTTTACTCTCCTATTATTTCCATAAAAAAGCATAGCAAATGTGAGAACTCTGTTTGTGTTTGGTACTTTCAAATGTGCTCTTTCTCCCGGGCTTTAGAAGATACTTTTTTAGCGCCGATGGAGTGCGTGAAAACCAAGTTTCAAAAATACGTCAAAAATCGACAAGCCCGTTTCCGACGGTGTACCCAGCAAGAAATGAAAACTATGATCAAAGTTTTGATCTTGTAGGTAGGTTAAGAGAGTAATCACTTCTGATCAAAACAAAACAAACCCGATCGAAAAACCTTTCGTTTTGATGGAGTTATGGGACTTTTACTGGAATCATAACTATGTACATCGGGCTCCCGGTTAATTTTTCTTTTTTGTGAAGTATATTTCTAAGCCTATAACTTCCTTAGTAGATGAGCTAGCGAGGTCAATCAATAGTCATTTTGTAGAGCGCCTTTTACTGCATCTTTTCTTCATAGAGACAAATTTCCGACCATCCTTTTACTAAAGAAAAATTGATTATACAAATCGAGTCAGCACTTCTGGCCCACCCGTTATATTATTATAACAAAAAAGCGTTTTTTTGTATCATATTATTATAAGGAAAAGTGTGTACTTTTTTATAAGAAATAAATGAATTTCATTATAACATTCATTCTGAGTTGTTTATAAATCGTTTAAACAAAGCTTTGGTGCATAAACATTGAATCTAAAAAATTCTTAAAAAATCCTACTGAGTGCGTTACCGAAATCCTTTAGTAATAACTCTTTATAGAAATAAGCTTTCAAAAAGCAGATGCCATGATTATCAAGCCCATCATCTTAGCTACAAATTCATGTGACAATATTTTTTTAACACACAGAAATTCGTAGCAATATAATATTCTTTCGCATGGGGATGATGACAAGGGGCCTTTTAAATGAGTGCGTTACCACGGTTTCCTGAATCTCTAAAATCATGATAGTAGAATCAAATGAGGTCAAACTTTTAGCAGAGACAGATCTTCCAACTATCTCTTAGCACTATAAGTTTCAGGTCTTTACTACGTATGACTCTTGAGTTATGGAGATTGGAAGGTCAAAAATAGGTGAGTGCGTTACCTGTGGACAGGCTGTGAACTATTCTAACGGTACTCTATACAGGATGCTCCATGAATAACTTGACGATAAAAATTTTAAATATATTCGCTCTCCTTTACTCAATCGAGTTGAGCCTTTTTCAGTAATGGAGTCCTGCTTAAAGTGAGTGTGTGTACGAAAACCGTCGACAGAGACTGATGTATGACCTAACACTATAAATTTCAATTCAATATAGAAGTACAATATTGAGTAAAATTATCCACCATGAGAATCTCAACCGTTCTTAGGACAATGAGTCTAAGATTTTTAGCGTATATACCACTTTGGAAATGTGAGTCAGTGAGATCGATCTGCCCTCTATTACTTGAATTGAAGTGAATCAATAACGTATGAAAACTCCTGTCACTATTTGTCAGCAAACTTAATGACAGAAGGATATTATGACCTGGTTATTCTTTCATCGTTTAGTCCTTCATTGTGCGCATCTATCCTTTAAAGGACAGAGGCGTCTAAGAGCTTGTTTTGGCTCCTTTTGATTGTTTTTATCGAATTATATATGAGTCAATAGATCTTGATTTGCTGACCATTTCAACGCTAAATCGATATATTTTGATTAGATTTTAGGTACTATGAAAGCTTGTCATTGACTACATCATCAATCACTAATTAAATGACACTCTCTCATTATATAGGTTATTATTTGAAGACAGAACACTGAAGATAACTCGAAATCATATATATATAGAGAGAGAGCGTCAGCAGTTGATTGATAATGTAATCAATGACAACCTCTCATAGTGCCTAAAATTTAATCAAAGTACATCGATTTAGTATTGGAATGGTCAATAGATTAAAATCTATCGATTCATATTAGTTCAATTAAAATTAAATCAAAAAATCAAAAAGAATCAAAACAAGTTCTTATACGTCCTTCTCATTCCATAGAGTTCAGCATAGAGGTTCTGAAATGACTGTTATTTTCCTTAACGACATCTGGCCGCGTCATTAATTCTTTCTCTTCTAAACCTGAATTGCTGATAGTAGGAGAAGCTGTCATACGCCTTAAACCTCCTTCTATTCAACCGATAGCGGACGAATTGGTCTTACTTAACCAATTTTGGATGATAGCATGTCCCTGAAATATTGCGTACATTTTGCCCTAAAAAGGATTAATATTCCATGATGGATACTTTGTCAAGTAATGTGCTTCATTATTGAAGACATGACTGTTATGTCATAGCGATATCTGCAAGTAGTTTTTATGAATAAAAACTAATGAATCTTTTCTTGCCCAGAAAAAAATGAGGTTGATTAATTAAGGTAGAATGGAGATATTCACCTTCCTAATATCGTAAAGACATTTATGGTACACACTTTACATGATCTTAGCTGTGAGGGCAAAAGCAACGGGACATCTTGAGATGTTTTCTTGCTAGAGACAGATGATGCCACCCATCTAGGAACACCATCTGTACATCAGAATCGAAGAAATAAGTCTCTAAACCTATGAAGTTTTACCAGTTGACCGCGTAACGATTTATCCTCGATGTGTATTTCTCTTATGATTATCTGCATTCTAGTGTACAACATCAATGTTCCGAGATCATGGAAATGCTAGCATCTTCCAGTAAGAATACAACTACTATCCAAATGAAGGCAACATGGTCAGAAACCAGTGTTATGTTTGTAGCGAAAGAACCATCATCATTACGACGGTTTTTTAATACTTCGTCACCGGAATACACAACAAATGATAAACGTCCAGGGAACTTCAAGGAAATTCAAATTAATTGCACACATGCTGAAGCGTTTAGGTTTATTAAAGTGAGATTATGGCGATCCAATGACAAGACAGTTGAACAGAAAGAAATTATTGACTACCTGAAATCAATTGTTGAGGATTACAAACATACATGTCAACTATCTATGAAAACGACGCTTTTACGCGAGCATATATCATCTATTGGTTTCGATGAGGCTTACAGTGGGATTACAACGAGAATGCCAGTAACAAGTTATATCTGGAAATTAACATGTGATATTCAACCGATATAATAGATATATTAATGCTCAGTGGTCTCAATTATTTGATGTGTCTTTAATTTTCCGTTTTTCAAATAAATCATCTATTCAAGATAGATATCGGCCAGCTTTTTTGTATATAGAATACAACGACAAAACAGGCTCTTTTATATTTCAATCTAAGGGTGAGGTGTGGGTGAACATCTCTTAATCCATATCCACACCCACCCACACACCCACATTCCACCCATACACCTACATCCGCACCCACACCCACACCCACACCCACACCCACACACCCCACCCACACCCACACCCACCCCACACCCACACCCCACCCAAAAAAATATTCTTTCAATTTGATTTGATCAAATTTATAATAAATATTACTTCTAGAAGTTATAATTATTGATTATCATCATTAACTGTTGTTTTATCTGTTGTTGTTTGTGTATTTGTTTGTGTTTCATCTTCAGTTCTAAAATAAGACAAGGATCGAACTAAATCAACAAAATTAGTAGTAAATCATACCGTAGTTTATGTCGATGTAAACGTCCTCGACGCTGATTTTCACGAACAATTTTTCCATGACCATCCCAGAACAAATCAACTGCATCTTGATCACCTTGATAAAAATATGCTTGAATTGCTTCTAAAATCATTAAATGAATATAATGATAAGAATAATGTATTACAAATAGCTCACCTTGTATTTTTAATGTTCGTTCATTAATCTGTTCATGTTGACGATTTCTTATTTCTTCTTCAGTAAACAATTTGTTGATCAAGTGTTTCATTAGACCAGGTGGAGTTGGATCGAATGGACCCAATAGTAAATTTGTATTATTATATTTCTAAAACAGGAAAATCATCAGGAAAAAGTTTATGAAAAAACTTACAACAATAGGAATTTCTTTTGGTGGTTCTTGTACTGCTGGATACTAAATAAAAAAAAAAGATTTTGTCCTTCTCATATATATTCGAATAATGTCTATTTTAATTAAAATTTTTATATGTTTAGTGCACATTAGTCAAAGCCTTCAAATATGTATAAAATTGTACAACAGCAAAAGATGCAACACTCGTTCAATCCTATTCCAAATTTTTAACAGATTTTTGATAATTAACTTTACGTTTTATTTGGGTGTGGGTGGGTGTGGGTGTGGGTGTGGGTGTTGTTAAGGAAAAGACTCATATCTACACCCACACCCACACCCACACCCACACCCACCCACACCCACACCCACCCACACCCCACCTCACACCCACACCCACACACACCCACCCACACCCCACCTCACACCCACACCCACCCCACCTCAAACCCACACCCATATGTAAGTGCAGGAAAGCGGATGAAGATGTGCTGAAGCTGTATTAATTTCACTTTCGATATTTTTTTCTTTCGGCCTTTTTTTGTACCATTCGATATAACAAATTCAATAGTAAAGATCATCGTAATATTTTATATCGTTTTTAATAATCTTTTTTTTTTGTTTTAGCATTGATTGTTACGTACACAGTTACAAGAAAGATAAGGGTGTGGGTGAGGGTGTTAATGCCATCTCAATTCACACCCACACCTACACCCCACCCCACCCCACCCCACCCACACCCTAATCATAGAACATGTTTTGAAGCTTATTTTTTAGACTTCGCTGCCAGAAAAAACAGAAATTAGTTTTTTGGAATGGGGATGATCGTTCCAAACACCCTCGCCCTAAATCTGCCCCTGTTATTTCAAAACTTTTTACTAAGTCAGAGTAGGGAAAAACTTTTGTAACCTGAAAAAACACTGATGCTACGGACGAGCTGAATAGATCGACTACTCTTGTCTCTTAACGATTCACTAGTTGTAATAGATCAAGATGTTTTAAAAAATATACTATACGCATAAATCATCTGATATTTGACAGAATATACCCTTCAAAAAAAAACACGAGACAAAACGGGATGTAAAAGTCCTTGCTAACAAAGTATACACTTAGGATATGATCCGTAGAATATTTCCAAAGATTTGAGTCCTCTGAAATTTCCTCTTTTTTGGCGTAACAGGTTCTCTTCCAATGGATTCTATACTTTTTACAAGT
>CAJNOL010003909.1:0-18721 GCA_905250125.1 Rotaria sordida | reverse complement strand
GACTAAAGAGACTCATCGGGACAGTGGTAGGTCTTCCTGCCGCACACCAGGCCGTTGGCGCGTAGAGTGTGGGTGTAAGCACGGGTTAAAGATGAACTGCATTTCGACCTCCATCCACCACATCCCTACTACAGCCTCACACCTACACCCACACCCTAATCGAAATCGGTCGAATATTCGAATGTATTCTTCTGATGGGCTCATTCTTTAGAGTGTTCGTAGTTCCGATGGATATCGAATGATCGAAATGTATCTGAGTACCCGAAACTGATTATTCGATGAAACAAAATTTTTCGAAGGCTCGGTATTCGAGGGGTCGAAAATCAAGCAGAACGAAAAAAATATATTCTGAAAACTTTTCGAGAGCTCTGAGCACTCCTCGCGGTTCTTCTGAGGTTCACTTGAAGAATAACATTTTATTTATATCTAATAATATAGGCGAGAAAAACAAAATTTGTGGGACCTTCTATTCTTTTTTATTTGTAGAATTATTTCCACTATAAACAAATATAGATGTATGACATATGACTTTTCGGTCATGCTTTATAACAGATTATAATATCAGTTCCTGACAAAGATTTCATTTATTGAATGCGAAGAACACTAAGTGTCAATATTAATTGCGGCCTTTTGCAGATCGAAAAAGACTTGTAAGAATGTTTGAATGTGTTCTAAATAAAAAATAGTAACATAGCATGTCATAAAAAATCGACCTACTCATAAATCGAAGTTCAATTTTACGATAGACGAATGGATAGTATAAGATCAAGCCAGATAGGACGAGTATTCCTGCGACGAGATAACCAATATTTGGATCGGAAATGACAGGTATTAATATTAAATAGATGGCAATAAGTATATTAATAATAAGAACAGGAATAGGAACCTAAAATAATATTCTTTCGTATTAAATATATAAAATAGCTGTACAATCCATGCCGAACTAACATTTATTACACGATAGGCATCCCTTTTAGTCCATTTACAACAGAGAGTGGCAACAAAACTAAGACCATAGAAGAGCCATGCAACAAAACTAAAGAAATTAATCAATGTATTGACATTACTTAGAATACAATAGATAATGGAAAGAATGATCTATCAAAATAGAGAAGTATGATATAAAATGAAGTGAAAAATATTTGAGATAAATAGTTTACTTGAAAAACAATACTTGGTAGTGGTGTACGTCGTTGTTTTTGGATGCATGCAAAGATTTCTGGTAAATAACCGTAACGAGCACCGACCATGCAATACCGAGAACTTTGAACAAGACCGCCATTAGCGCTACCCAATGCGCTGATATCAATCATAATCGGCAGAACACGAACTACAGGACCTAACAGTTCTTCACCCCATGTCTGTGTACTAGAGAAAAAATGAACATAGTTGCCATTAAGATCATGATATTTACCACAGCAACAGCATTCGAACTGAGTAATACTGCTTTACTCATGACTGTAAAATAAGAAATGTTAATAAGAACGTACAAAATGATGACAGTTGGTAAGGCTAAGGCCAAAGCTAGACCAAGATTTCTATGAATATCATACAGATGATAATGACGTCTAATCTTTTGTTTATCACTACCTTTTCGAATTTTTTAATTCTTCAGTTACTGAATTCAAACTACTCCATCCTTCGTATGCCCAGAGGCCTGAATAGAAAGCAAGAGCAATACCCAATGGATTCTTCGTTGTACCTAATGGTAAAAAATCATGTATTATCTTTGATTACCAAAATTTTGATATTCATACTCATCCGTAAATCCACTTTGAAGATTTTCTGTATAACCTAATTTTACAAAAAATAAAATGTTTCATTATTTATCGTCGCCTACGATGCAAACTATTAGACCTTGCGCAATGCGAACTAATCCTGCGATAATTATCACTAAAATTGTCGTAGTTTTACATATGACAAATATGATATTCAATCGATTGGATGCAGATACACTAAGCGCATTCATAGCAGCCATCATTACTAATTAAAAGAACGAGAAAGATGATCGGCTTGCGGTCTGAATAGTAACCTACGAAGTAGAAAGATTGCGAACATCTTGACAAGCTCCTCGGGTGGACCACAACCTATCAAAAATCGAAAACAATATTATGATTTCGAGAAAATAGTTTTTCATTACTATCCATAATGCCTGATAAAAAGTATTGAGAACTGATAAGGGTTACAGCGGCAATGGCTGATGGGTTTAGAATAAATGCGCTAGCCCAATTGAAGACAAATGCCAAAACATTGCCTGTACGTGCATGCACCGAACCAATACCTAACCAATAAAGAAAAGAATGAAAAAATATATAACAAATTCTATCGCCCACCTTCTTGCATATATGCAAGTTCGGTACCACTTAATGGAATTACTGTACCAATTTCTGCGTAGCTTAGAGCACCTATAGTGAACAGAAAAATTAGAATGATTCACTATTTAGTTAAGAACTTACCAAGGATGGAAATAAAGCCACAGGCAGTCCAAACAATAAGACATAGTCCAACCGACTCGGTATATCTGAGAACACCTTGAGGCGAAACAAATATACCTGAACCTATAGTTAATGTAGATTGAAGAAGTTAAGAGATGTGGAGAAAAAATTGCAATATACTTACCGATAATATTACCAATAATAAAACAGGTTCCTGAGAAGAGACTAAGATGTCTTTTGAGGGTTGTTTCTTCTGTGGGTGGTGTTTCTTTCGATAAACTAGCCGAACGATGCTCTTCGTCAAAGATTGGATGCACACGTCGTTGATAAACATTATTCATACTAGTAGAAAGATGAATACCAAGTGCTTTTTCACTATTCTAAATTCAGAAATCAATTTATCTCATACTCAATAAATTCTTTCTTTCATTATTGACCGAAGAAAATATAACGTCGCTTTGTATTTCATCAAGGTGATGTGAAAGAAAACAACAAAACCATAGTCGATTTGTGCACTTATCTCCTGTTCGAACGAAAGAGAATACAACTCTTTACAATCCCATAAAAAGAGATGTTTATGGTTTCTTTGTACATGATGTGATAACTGATCTGTTTATGATGTATTTTTCAAAGGAGAATATCTATCATAGTATTAAGGTACAGAAAAAAACGACAGAATTTTTATGAATTATCGTCAACGACATGGATAATTACTGGGTGTGGGTGTGGGTGTGGGTGTGGGTGGGTGTGGGTGTGGGTGTGGGCGTGGGATGTGGGTGTCGGTGAGTGTGGGGTGTCGGTGGGTGTGGGTGTGGGTGTGGGTGTGGGTGTGGGTGTGGGTGTGGATGTCATTTCTCTCTTTACTCACACCCACCCACACCCACACCCACACCATCGACTTTGCTCCACAGTCATTCTCACTTTTACTTTTTGCAACTGATTTAATCGAGTAGGTTTTGTATGCTATCAAGGCTAGAAGTGATAAGAGAAGGACAACATTCGTTTAGAAAGAAAAAAATAAAACATAAGTTGCTTGTGTGTCAAAAGGCAGAACTCAAAGACATGGTGAGATAACTGTTTAGCAGGCCAAACACATGCTACCAAATATCTATTATATCGACCAGGTTATCCACAAAAATTGTACGATCTCATTCTCGATTACTATTTCGATGGCAATTCAGTGAAACAAAAGATTCCACTTGTACTTAATGTGGTGTGTGGGAGTGACCAAGCGACTGTGGATCTGATCAAGTAAATGTTTGAATAGTCATCTAAAATTCTAATGGGATCTTTCTAAGATTCTGCGGACGAGTGATCGCTATTGACACCAGCGCTAATCAGCTGGCCAATGCCACACCAAAAGACAATGTGGAATATCGATACCAAAAAGCAGAAGATTTAACATTTCTTGAAGAGAACTCAATCGATCTGGTTACTATTACTAATGCTTTGCACTGGCTGGATATTAAAAAATTTGTCGAGCAAGTCTCATGTATGCTCAAACCGAATACAGGCGTATTTGTGGACTGCTCAAAAATCAAGTAGTCAGAGGAGAAGCAATAGAGGGACTCGAAATGATCATATTTGACTAGATGGGTAAGATGTCGACTGCCTACATTGTGATACACGTTTCTGATGTAATCAGATGTTATGGGACACCTTTTCATAAGTGCAGCTTTTGACTGAAAATTTGCTGAAACAGAACACGAAACTAATGATTTACTTTTAGAGTGAGCAAGTATCAAAAAATGTGCTGCCAATTTTTTCCCACTCAATTTCGATTAGAAATTGAGAGGTGACGGGCATTCATTTTTAAACTAACCACGCCAGTGCACAGAAAATAGTCGAATAGTCACCACAGTTTTTTGACCGAACATCAAGTTTAAATAGCATATATCTGATTGAACGGTGTGGGTGTGGGCTATGGGTGCGGGTGTGGCTGTGTGGGTGTGTGGATGTGCGTGTAGGTATGGGCATAGATTTGGGTATTGATTTGGGTACAGATTTGGGCATTATCCTTAGTCCATATACGCCACGTACACACCCTAACAACCCCACCTACACTCACATCTACACTTACATCCACACTCATATTCACACTCACATCCACACTTACGTCCACACTCATATTCACACTCACATCCCCACCCAACCCACATCTCACAGTGCACAACGACATCCACACCCATACCTACATCTATACCCACACCTCCACACCCACACCCCACTGTCACCCACAACCGCACCCAGACCTCACCCATACACCCACCAGATGTGTCCACAGAGCAGGGCAAACCTACCCTGCCTTGTATCCTGTCCTGCCCTGCGACAGGGCAGGGCGGCGATTTTATAAAATGCCCTGCCCTGCTGGAGGGCAGGACAGAGTAGGCAGAACAACAAAGCAGAACAGGGGGATATCTCCATGCCCTGCAAATTTCACACACACTAAATTTTGTTTGGAAATAAGAGTGCTTTGGTTTTTCTCGAAAATATTAAGAAAGGGATAAACAACACAGATAGCGTTATCAATGGGCACATAAGACTTTCGTATTTCAATGGTGAATATAGAGCCAACTCTAAGTATTACAAAGAAACGAAAAGAATAAGGAAATCATAACAATGAACATATATTTTAATATCTGGTCAGAGTACCATAAGTCATCGAGTCGACTACATTTAATCGTTAATTTTTTGAGCTTGATGAAACCCAAAATGAATGAATCAAACTTTCCTGAAAAATCAATCTATTGTTTTCTAATTGTAGTAAAAAGCGAATCAATTTCTGATGTCAAGCAGTTGTCAAAATATCTTCCAAACTAGCGCTATCTGTATAAGAAATTTATTTATATCTCCAGAATCATCTTTCATCAGAAACTGCACCAAAGATATTTGATATCAGAAAACCAAATTGATTTTTGTGAAAGTTTCATCAAGCTAACAAACAATGTAGTCAACTGCCATTTTTCGCCACACTTTATGTCGTCAGACTACACACTATTTGTAATTGTTGATCATCTTCTTGTTAGTTTAGTACGCCAAATAAAAATAAAATTATGCAATCATCATCAGCATCTTCTTATTCACGTCTCAATATTTCTCCTTTTCCTTCTGTTGATGTTACAAAAGCATTATGAAGTCAGAGAAGATAGACAAACTTCTTTTCGTGAGATCCATGGAAAACAATTACAAAAATATTACAAGCACTTTTCTTTAATAACTTTCTCTCTTATTCCTAGTTCATTATTATTTGCTGTTAGTCATGATTGTTTTTCTTTCTTGAATTACTTCACAAACAAAAAACAGTACTGAAATTTAGATATAAACATTACAATATTTCTTTTGCTCTGCAGGGCATCCTACCCTACCCTTTCCTGTCCTGAAGCACAGGACAGGACAGGGCACCAATTTTGAGAAGTTAGAAGGACAGGACGAAGTATTATGGGGAGACAGGACAGGGCAGAGCAAAAAAATGCGGCCTGTGGACACCTCTGACGCTCAAACTCACACACACATTCATGTCGATACCCATACGCAATACAAATGTATTGTATTGTTTGTTTCAAGTTTTAAGTGTGAGTGTGGGTGCCGGTATTATTTGAAGAGAAGATATCGACATCCGCGCTCTACATCCATACAATATCGAAAAATACCAACACAAAATAAGCCCACGAATATAGAATGATGGTCTTGAAATTGGAGAATATTGTGTGTTAATTGGTAGATTTTCCATAGATCTAGCTCATAATTTAAAGCATACCATCAGCAATGCAGGCAGTACATTGACTATGCTTAAAAAAAATGTGAAAAGAGTAAGAACAAACGACATGATATAAAGCCAGAATAATATTACAGTAATAAAAGCTAGAAGAAGAAAGGCCAGAATAAGTATGGCAATTAGAATGATTTTAACACACCAATTGTATTCTTTGGTTTTTTCCCGAATAATGTCATATGTAGCATATGGCTCATCCTTAAACAGTTCACAGAGAATATCGCCAACAATGAAAATGGCCGCAATAACGAACATAATAACAACTATCCTTATATGTGGTACAATAGATGATAATGAAGGAGCCGTGTATTCCAGGCAGGGCTTGGTGTAGTCAAATGCAAACAGGAATAAGCCTGGTATTATTAAAGATCCCTTAAATATTGTTGATCGTAACAGACGAAGAATCTTCCCACAACAGCTAAAGCCCGAGTCAAATCTATAGTCCAATAAGGTACCAAATACATTCAGTATCAAAGCCGCAAATATTCCAAGCCAAAAACAAACTAGAAAGAAATAATGAGATCCAGTTGAACGAACCAACCAGTCAAGTTCGTTGCCAATATAAAGATTAATGGGCTTGGTTTGATTGAAACAATCTTGAAGTATGTGTTCATCTTTCACAACATAGTAATAGCCATCAGTATGGTTTGCGTAGTGATAATTACCACGATTTTTATACTTATGGAATGATATCATATCAAGAATAAATAAACCAATCGAACCAATAATGGAAAGTCCAGCCATTATTTTTCGAAAGTGAAATCCCATGGAAGGCAATTTTTTGTGCGTCAATGTACGAAACTGAAACAACGAAATTTTTAATAAGGAAGCTTAAGTAGAATCCTTCTACGAAATATCTAAGAGCAACTCAAAAATTGATCTCATTCCAGGAACTTTCAGATGGCATGAAACTTTCAGAATATGTTGGGGCTGTAGTGGATAAGCTATGGTAAAATTTTCGACCGGATATCATGACGTTTGAGGGAGATATTCACCAAACAAGGATCAAAAATAACTCATTTGGCAAATCAGATTTCTCTGCCCAGGTTCATTATAGAGATTTAATTTTTTTTGTTTGAAAGAGCATGTTAGGATGCAGTGCAGTACAGAGTCATTTTTCTCTAATACTTACTTTTTAAGAGAAGAAAAGAGATCGAAAGTTCAGTGACTCAAAAAACTCTAAAAATAGCCCTCTAATTATATAGATGTTTGTATGTCTAGTGAGAGCAAAGCTTAATCAAAAATATGGGCTCTGTATTGCACTGCGTCTTGACGTGCTCTTTCTAGCAAAAAAAAATTTACATATATCACATGAACCTGGATTGAAAAATTTGGTTTGCGCGTTTGAGATATCATGAATTGACAAAAAAACGAAAAAGATTTTTGATTTTTTTAACAATGGCTTATTTTTCAAATAGGAGATGACGGAAATCTTCAAAAATTTTCGGAAAAAATAAGATAACGAGCAAAAATTTTTGTCACTTATGAGAGACCAGATCACGGACTATATTTTCCTGCATTTATCTCAATTTCGATGATTTTCACGAAAAGTGACTTCTTTTGAGGAGGAAACACTAAATACATGAGATAACTCACAAGTTTTAACCTTACAGTGCTACTTGCTTGCTTTATCCCTTGACCAAATATATTGCTCTACATATGCTATTCAGCTTTTGGCCACCTGAATCTGACCAACTGACCTCAATGGATTGATTGGATTTCATACAAAGATTAGCATTCTGTTGCGTCGAACTCACTATAGAAATATTGAACTGAGACGTAAGTGAAGTTGGCCCGAGATTCGAGTAAATCCTGCCTCGATTCGCCCAGGAACTTGTTCCAAGTAGAACTTGATGAGCTCTTTCTAATGGTATAATTAGGTTTTTTTATAGCACAAACTATGCGGTCAAAAAGTCCAAAATATCCGTTTTTTCTATGTAGGCCGCACCCATCCATTTTAGTAAATCCTGCCCTGATTCGCTTAGGAACTTGTTCCAAGGCTCCTATTCTTGTTCCAAGTAAAACTCAATGAACTCTATCTAATGGTATAATTACATTTTCGATAGCCCAAACTATGCGAGAAAAAATCCCAAATACTGGTTTTTTACCATATATTCCATAGAAACCTTCCCGTAGATCCTGCCCCGATTCGCTTAGGAACTTACTCCAAGTAGAACTCGATGAGCTCTATCTAATGGTATAATTAGATTTTTTATAACTCAATTCATGTAGTGAAAAAGCCCAGAATACTTACTCTGTAGCGTGGGTGTGGGGTGGGTGTGCGTGGGTATGGGTGAGTGTTTGTCTCTTTCAATCCACACCCACACACTAGTTCTGCTTGGAACAAGATTAGGAGCTTTGGAACAAGTTCTTAAGCAAACCAGGGCAGGATCTATGGTATGAGTTGCAGGAGTTATCGGATATACGGTAGGTATTTTGGACTTTTTGACCATATAGCTCGTGCTATAAAAACTCTAATTATACTATTCGATAGAGCTCATCGAGTTCTACTTGAAACAAGAATAGGAGCTTTGGAACAAGTTCCTGAGTGAATCGGGGCAGGATTTACTCGAATCTCGGGGCAACTTCGCTTACGTGGAATTGAGGTTGGTATTCAAATATTTGCTGTTTCCTCGCTTCCATCTAGGGGTGTCACACTTACCACTTACCACCACTTCCACTTACCAGATAAGTGGTAAGTGTTTTGATCGTCGAAAAATTTTCGATGTAACACTAATAAACGATTATTTTGATTATTGATTATTTATTCTTGCGAGGTAATCTTCACCACTTACTACTTACTGGTAAGTGGTAAGTACTAACTACTTACCATTTACTAGTAAGTAGTAAGTGGTAATTGGTTGGCACTTACCACTTACCAGTAAGTGGTGAGTGGTTTGTATTAGGGCTGTTACTTTAAATCGACTTTAAGGACAAGGTAGATATTATTCAATGGGGGTACTTATAGATCCTGAAGCCCTACTATATTGGAGTACTCATAAATTATCGAGCGCTATTATATTGGGTGCTATCCATAGGTCCTAAGTGCTTTTATATATAGATGCCTATGGATCCTCTAGCCAGAGCTGCCAACTCCGAAGGTATCAAACGGGGTACAAGAGGTCTCAATTAGTGTACTCATGGGGGACGTTTTTTTTCAAGTGGGTACACTGATGGGGCACATAAGGTTTTCAAAATCCAAGAGTATGACGCAAGAAAAACGGCTAGAGTAAATGTGTTTTTTAGCAGAGGAGGAGCCATATTCGACTTTCTCCACGCAAGACATGTTCCAATGAGGTTGCTGTCAGATTCGGGCTCAGCTGCTTCACTGCCTTCTTCTACAATCATGAAGTCTGAGGGAATGAAGTCCCCGTCATTCATTTAGTCGAAATTACAGTCAAAAGTGAATTTGTAGCCTTTCCATTAGAGACCAAGATGAATAAGCAGAACTGTTCGGAAACAAGACAAAGAACTCAAAACTCAAGGAAATAAACTAGACATTTTATTTCATTGGATTTTACGGGATTTCAAAGGAAATTTTTTTCGTAACGAATAGTATCTAAATATTAAATTCCTAGGCGTCTCATATAATATTACTGTAGTAAGCACCAATAGTACTAATTCGGGCAGGTTTCCAACATTTTCAATCGAGATATTTTTTGAGATGATTTCGGCATTCTCGATAAAAGCACAGTATTCCAATTTATCAATCGACATTTTATTTTTTTGGTATTTTGAAGTTTTCACGATAGAAATACCTTTTTCGCGTGAGTTCTGGTTGTATGGACCGAGATATGGCTATCCAATTAACCTGCGAGTATATCGATCAAGCTATAATTTTGAAAATACTTTCTAACTTTTTCAACTAGCATGTAGTTTTCGAGATGTGGTTCGCCTAAACTATTCGAAAGTCACATTTAATCGAAAAAATAGGAAAACCATGACGAAAGTCATATGCCAGTGAAAGAAGTTAAAAAAAATAATGTCGAAAACGATGTCAACACTGAGAAATGACTACTCTGAGAAGTTTATGATTGATTCCCATGATTGTCTCTTGATTTTCATTATCTCGCGAGTGATTAGAGATTTCCTTTCATCCTAATTTGTGCGTTTGTTGTTTTTGAACTTTTATGAGTTATATAAGTTTTTTTTAATTTTAGAATGGATTTCTGTAGAGTAAAATGTGGTTTTCCTCCTAGCAGAATCCATGAAGAATTCGATTTGACTTTGGAGTGAAATTGACAAGTGAGAATAAAACAGAAAGGAAAAGTCTGAGCAGATTCAACTGTTGCCCACAATTAGATATGCACCAGTACCGGTTAACTGGATACCCAGTTCGACTGGGTATATTTAACTAATCTATGGTTTATGGAGTCATAGGTGGTTTTCACTTGTCACTATATAATTATTCTACTTCTTAATAGCTATTTAGGTGCAGCTCTTATAACTCTCCAAGCCTATCTGAGGATAGTCCTCATAACCGTTCAAGGACTATCTAGGAGTAGTCCTTATAACCTTTCAAGACCTATTTGAGGATAGTCCTTCTAACTCTTCAAGGGGTATTTGAGGGTAGTCCTTATAACTCTTCAAGGACTATATAGAGGTAGACCTCATAATTCTTGAAGGTCTGTCTAGAGATAGCTATCTAGCGATCGTTGTTATACTTGTTTTGGGATCTATCTATGATCATACCTATAAATATATAAATTTTATGGAGAGTTAATAATAGAGATTTTTTTGTAGATTTCTCCGATTGCTGAATATGAGGGAGAGAGATATCTCAAAATATTCTGGTACACTTATACAATGAAAAGCATCGCAAGTTGCATTTAACTCTAAAGTTTGCACCTTTCACACTTCATCTAAACATACTACATATAACCTTGGATGATACGCGTAGCATTATTTATAGAATTCTAATGCGAATAACGATGTAATACTGAACTCATTTTTCATTTAGTTATTTTGGCAGAAAATAGTTGCTACAGATTTCGAAAGGCTTCGATTTTACTTTATAATAAAAAGAGCCTGTAGCTTTTCTTTGCTTGCCGTGAAATCTTTTCCTATGTATTGTATACCACTGCAGAGAGAAACAAAGAATTCAAATACACAATCGCTAATAGCTCTGCACTATCTGAATAGATTTAGACTAACAACGAGAGATGCACTTCAAGACATTCGTAAAGTATGATCAAAATATTTTGCACTACCCTTTCCCAATTCAAGGATACGATAATGCAAGAAAAGCTCTATGATTTATAGCAGATAAAATTTTCATAGTGATACGTACGATCATAGATCAGTCTTAAAAAAGAATAAGTAATATTTCTGGACAGCCATAGAAAGGTTATCAAGACTTTTCCAATATAGCGCATAAAGACTTATAAGGACTACCATCAGATAGAGTTTCAAGAGTTATGAGGACTACCCCTATATAGTCTTTGAAGAGATATAAGTATGTCCTCTAGATAGGCCTTGAAGAGCTATAAGGACTACCTTCAGATAGGGCTTAAAAACTTATGAGGACCACCTCTATACGGGCTTGGAGACTTATAAGGACTACACCTCGGTAATTATGAAGAAGTAGAATAATTATATGCTCACACAAAGAAAACTATCTTTGATTCTGTAATGTATAGAATAGTTAAATATACCCAATTGGACTGGAGTATCTAGTCCTCAGTTCGTTCTAAACTGGAACTGTTGCATACCTATTCACAATCATTAGTCACTAGCCAGACAATATAGTTTAGACTTCATATCCCTACAAAAATGACACAAGCTAAAAGAAAAAAAATTCATTAACTCTGCTCAAAGATGGTTCATTCACAGTGTAAAAGGAAAAGTCCAAATGAGGTACAAATTGTGTATCCCAGGGAAACAGATTTTTGTGAGGTACAAAAGGTCGAAATGGGGCACTGTATCCCAAAATGGAGTACAGATGGTAGCCCTGCCTCAGGCACTACCCTGTGGAGGCTCCGATAGGTCCTCAAGACCTACCGTATGAAAGTTTCCCTAATTCTTCCAAGCCTATCCTATGGATACAATAAGTCCTAAAAAATTGCCAAAGTTTGATATTGTCAACTTTTCACGGGCAGTCTTCATGTTAGATGTCACAAACTTTTAAACCTAAAGCAACACACCTATCTTCGTGTAGTTCTGCTTACCATAGTAGTGTTATCCGAGAAGAGAGCCGAGCACCGCCGAGTGTTCGAAAGATGTCTAGCCTAAATCGTTATAGGCTGTGAAGGACTTTAGCTATAACCCGCAACACTGATGCAAGGTTGTCAGTCTTACGTCATGCAATAACTAGAAGTGGATGAAGTACGAAATAAAGAGTTTCGCCGTAACGCTTGAGACATGTATTGAAGTTTTTCTTTACGAACTAAGAGTGGGATATTTTCTCCGATCGGTGTGACTGAAATATGTAATGCAAAGTTATTATATCACACTTAGCATTGTGCTGAGAGTTATGCGTTTACAACTTTCTGACAACTTTTAGTTGCGTTTGAGTCACAGATCGGATCTGCATTAGGTACGCGACAACTACAGATCATGCGAACGAGAGCTGGCTGACTGGCTGACTGCAGTTAAACACGCTTCGCAGCATTTATGACACGCGCACTAACAGGTACCTCAATATGATAACCCTCGAGGACGTGTGGACACCCCCATCGAATAGCCCTTGAGGATCTATGGGTATCCCTATAGGATAGCCATGGAAGATCTATGAATACTCCTATCGGATGATATCTACTTCAACTTTAATTGTTTTAGTTAAAGTTAATGTTTTTGAAAAATGTTACTTTAAACATAATTACAGTGTTTTTAAAGTTAAGCTTACACCCCTATCTTTACCACTTACCAGTACGTACTACTTACCAATAATGGTAAGTGGTTAACCACTTACCACTTACCAGCAAGTAGTAAGTGGTACCACTTACTACTTACTAGTGTAGTAAGTGGAATATGACACCCCTACTTCCGTCCATGCAGACTTTTCACTCTCTTGTCAGAATTGTTCACTTACAGACAGATCACTATGGCATTTTCATATGCTTGTGAAGGCACGAAAATAAATACTAAATGGTATTTCTCTAGAGCAAAAAAGACCGCGCAATAACAAGAATGTTTCTTTCAACTCGCAAACGAGTTCGAAGG
Source organism: Rotaria sordida (assembly GCA_905250125.1). NCBI lineage: Eukaryota > Metazoa > Rotifera > Eurotatoria > Philodinida > Philodinidae > Rotaria > Rotaria sordida. The sequence goes on along the minus strand of CAJNOL010003909.1, from coordinate 5,353 downwards.
AGTAATAGTACGATCCGAGGCTAAGTAAGACCGAAATGAATTCCATCGATAATTTAAAAAAGGAAAAAGGGTATGAGAGTGTGAGCATTGAATTTTTGTTGGTGCGGAAAAAACACACTCACACTCACACCCATGTGTTACTTGAATATTACCTAATAGGGGTGTCATATTCCCATTACTATTACCAGCAAGTGGTAAATGATGACACTTACCACTTACTAGGTAAATGGTAAGTGGTAGGACTTACTATTGCTAGGTAAGTGGTAACAGCTATGACTTACCGCTTACCTGGTAACAGTAAGCACTTACCACTTACCAACGATATGGTAAGTGTTAGCAAAAACCTTGTTGGCAGCCTCTTATCAACACTTACTATATCATTGGTAAGTGGTAAGTGCTTACTATTACAGGTAAGTGGTAAGTGATCACTATTATCATGCAACGATCAACAATCAGTGGTTAAATTAGTGATTTATCGCTGCTAAATATGACATTTTTCAATTATGAAAGCACTTGCTGTTACCTTGGTAAGTGGAGGTCAAAGGAATAGTAAGTGTGGCATCCCTATTACCTAACATTCCAATAAGTATTCTGCAATATTTCACTAGTCACTCCGTCATTATCTATCAGCTATAACCAAGTGGCACTAGATAAACCTATGTAAATTATTTTTTCAAACTCTTTTCAATAGAGTTCTAGGTACTCCTCAATTCTCTATATTCATTAGTATTCGTTGTTGCTATCTTCCTAGTCTAGGGGTGGACCATTCACATTAATTTAAAATTACGTTTAAGTTTATCACTTAACACTTAATATTAAAATTAAGCTTTTGAAAATAACTTAACCACTTAATTTTAAAATTAAGGTTTTCACTTAACACTTAATATTAAAATTAAGTGATTCAATTAACACTTAATTTCAAAATTAAATTTTTTTTACTTAACTACTTAATTCATTAATATTAAGTGATTAAGTGATTAGAATGAAAAGAATTATTTTATGTCGATCTTTTATCAGAAAAGACGGAATAAAAGCTTACTAAAGAAGATCTTATAGCGTCAAATTAACATTAGCATAGTAATTAATCTCCATTTCGGAGATAAGTGACCGTAGACATTTTTTGAAGAACTTTTCGCAGAAACAAGATAGAGTCCTGTAGTTTTCATCGTCGGATATAGGAGACAAAAATGCACCGAGTCATACATAGATGGATGTTTCTAACTGATTTTGTAAATGTTTAACTCAAACACTTTGAAAGAATTGCTTTTTTTTCTACGTTAAAAAAGAGACTTTTCTATAAGCATACTAGAAAAACTTACATTCTTCAGTTATTTTGTTGATAAATGAGGTGGTAAATGATGCTTCCCATGGTTTGGATATCGTACTGATGGTATTTGGGAATAGAATCTTGATATATTTTTGTAGCTCTTCATTTGGGGGTTTTAGCGTACTCGTAAAAATCAATAGATTAATATCGCGGTCGAGAGAGGCATTCTGTATTTCCTTAAGTTTTATGTAAAACTTTTAGGAAAGGGATTAGAAAAATCTTTCTACATATGGGTCGATGCGTCTTCATTTTCTTTTTTCAATGATGCAAGCTGTAGGCTGATTTATTATTCTTGTGAAAAGTTATTTAAAAAATACCGATGGCCACTTATCTCTGAAATGAACCGTACGGCTCATCGTTATAGCAGTTCTAAAAACTGTGGTCCTTAGATATTAACATTCACTAATAACAACAATACTTCGGAATTTTCTCAAACCTGTAAAAATCTGTATGTACAACCAGAGTCACTGATTCAGCTGTTCACTCTTTGATTGGTCTAAAATTGAAGCCAGATTACGCAATAATAGGAGCACTATATCGAACTTATCTTGAAGACATCAGTGGCCTATATAAGGCGAAGAACTCGATTCGGAGATTTGGTTTCATAGAAAATCTATTGGTTGCCTACGAGTCAGAAGGAAATGAGCTATTCTTGAAATTACTCGATACACGTGTTGCAAGATTAGCAATTCAAATATGTGATCTGTGTCCAGAGGAGCCTGATTTGTGGGACAGGAAACAATAGAAAATGACTTCTCAAAGTGTGGCTAAAAGTCTGTTTTTAGGTACGGCGATCTTTTTCTTCACAACATGTGGTTTTGGTCTTCGAGACGTGAATGAATTTCACTCTAATTTACAGTAAGGATGGAATATTTTTTAACGGGACTTAATTAATGAACTTAATTAAGTTTTTCACTTGACACTTAATATTAAGTGTTAAGTTTTTTCTATGAAACACTGAATTCATTAATATTAAGTGTCAATTGAATCACTTGATTTTAATATTAAGTGTTAAGTGAAAACCTTAATTTTTAAGTTAAGTGGTTAAGTGATTTTCAAAAACTTAATTTTAAAATTAAGTGTTAAGTGAAAAACTTAATTTTAGTGTTAAGTGATTAACACTTAACACTTAATATTAATGAATTAGGTGTTTCATAGAAAAAGCTTAACACTGAATATTAAGTGTTAAGTGAAAAATTTAATTAAGTTCATTAATTAAGTCTCATTGAAAAAATGTCCCACCCCGTACTTCCTACATAAAAATAGTCGCTTTCCACAGGCCTACGCTATTTATTGATTATAAGGCATTCCCGTGTCGTCAATCTTGTGCCACAGAATAAATGGGTACCAACGTGAAACTTTCTCAAAAACCGCATATTATCGAGCTCTATATATTTCACAGTTAACTTCTTTGGTTACAGCAGGCCCCATTGTCATATTATCAATTTAGCTCCTAAAAAGACCTATTTTTCTATCCAAAGGGGCCAACATATTGACGATTTTGCGAAACACGATCTAAAAGAGAGCGTTGAAGTGTTTAGGGGTAGAAACTAGGACCCACTCCCCCCCCCCCCGCCCCCTCCCCCACAGACCATGACAGAGAACCTCCGGACCCATCATAGACCGTAACAGAGAAACCCAATACTCATCGCAGACCGTGACAGAGAAACCGCAATACCCATCACAGACCGTGACAGACAAACCCCAATACCCATCACAGACCGTGACAGAGAACCTCCGGACCCGTCACAGACCGTGACAGAGAACCTTCGGACCCGTCACGAACCGTGACAGAGAAACCCTAGTACCCATCACAGACCGTGACAGAGAACTCCCGGAGACCATTACAGACCGTGACAGAGGAACTCCAGGAACCATCACAGACCGTGACAGAGAACTGTCAGAGACCATCACAGACTGTGACAGCGAAATTGTAGTTTTAAAACATCAAATAAACGGTAAGCTACAAATCTATCTTGAAGAAATGGAACAAAACGATGCCCATTTAATTTGTAACAATAGGTCCATCGTGTTTCACATTGTTAATCCCGCATGGGATTGCGCTAACAGCTTTTTTTGAATATAAGTTTATAATGATGCCTAAGTTCAGTATGAACAACATTTTACTTTTGTTGTGATAACGATCTGTCAGTTCCAAGTTAGAAAAATCTTCAGAAATAGCTAATAGGAAACAACTTTTTATAAAGTAATATATTTTTTCTGAAAGCATATCGTGGAGTCATTTTAGTCCTTTGTTGCAGCTAATTCTAGGAAAATTCATTAAATTCTATACGCGAAAAAACTTTTCTATGACCATACAACCTAGTGGACAGAGTCCACATTCGCGGGTGTAGAATATGAAGAGATCTTTGTAAAATAGTAACATATTTGATAAAATTTCGTTTTTTTATTAATCAAAAAGCTTGTTCGTCGATAAATTTCTTCTAGAGATTCAGAAACGTCTTCATTCCAAAACAGATCTTTATAGCTGAAGAAAACCTAACTTCACGTATACCCTTCGAAGGTTGTTCGGTGAGTACTTATGAGTCTGAGAATGAATTTCTTTTTTCAATACGACCCAACGTCATTTTTCGAAACAGACATAAAAGAAAACGCAGAATGTGTATTCAACTGCTGTTTTTATACAAACTGTTTCTTCAGAAGACAATCATATTCATCGAAGTTAGCTTATGACCAATAATTATGTTAGTGGTAGATTTCATCGGAACTAATTCCATCTGTACTAATCGAACCTCAACATAAACATTTGCCTTAAGTAAATTCGACAAAAAGATGGTCACTTTCTTTTTTCGGTTATTTAGAAGGCAAAATGTTGCCAATGACAATAGAATTCTTTTTTCTAAAGAATTCTGTTGAACATTGTACCAAGATGTTAGGGAGTATTGCCTGTACCTTTCTTAGAATATTTTTTCCTAACGATGGCCTTCCTCCTTATTACAGAGTAATATATGATTCTTTCTCATTCTACGCACGAAGAATAAATAAAATAAACTCGTTTACTGACGGTGTATTGGCCAAAAACTGACTAGAACCAAAATTTGTTGGTAATACTGTCAAAAAATAGCTTTTTCAAAGGGACATATTAGAAGACCCCCTTGTAACTTATGAACGATAAGACAAAATAGAAGACCTTGGGTCTTCTAAAGTGTCGGGGGCTTTAGTGATTAGTCAATTAACAACCAAGTGTGAGTGTGCAGTAATCAATCACTTCCGATTAATATATTAATAACTATCAGTTAAGTAACTTCTAATTATGGATGGTTAGATTGGTCAGTGGCTCGCATGGTGAGACTCTCACCCATCCATCCTCATATCATGTATGTTCGCGTTACACCCGAATGAATGAAGAGTTGAGCAGCTCATGAGGACTGCTTCTATTACCTATACCGGTCCGCTTTACTCACAGTTAAAGAATTTCTAATGAGAAGTGGCACTCTAGTAGTAATGAAGATCTTAGTTTTTCTGCTGCTTGGATCAACTGTTTCATTCAACAACTTCATGCCTACATTGTCAAAATACTACGTTTTGATAGACACTTTTTACCGTTATTCAAACATTTGCTGGTTCCAAATAGTAAATATGTTCTTACGCATCCACTTATAAGGATAATTAGAGAGCCAAAATGCACGATCTCGTCAACTCCAAAAGATAAAATATGTATCCCAGCTGCACATCCTTAGAAAAAGAAGGACTTCGATAAGATATCTCATATCTTCTGCCGTGAAGGCTTCACTTCGTTTACGATACAAAAAGAGTTACAGAAATGCTGGGCGCGCGTGTTTGGATGTGGGTGTTAGTATGAAGATGTGTAACACATGCACACGCACATCTACATAGTGTGAGTGTGAGTCGATGTGGACGTTGATGGGTGTGGGTGCGCCTGTGGCTATGGGTGTCTGCGGCTGGGTATGGGTGTGGATGTGGGTGGGTGCGGGTGCGGAGGTGCGTATGCGTGTGAGTGTGTAGTATGTATGGATGTGGCTGTGGCTGTTGAAGTGTCGTGTG
>CAJNOL010003908.1:0-18722 GCA_905250125.1 Rotaria sordida | reverse complement strand
TGAAATGATAGCAAGAATCACACAGGTCAAATTTGAATTGAAGTAGACAATAGAAATGCTGATAGTTTTTTATGTTAAATAGTTTACAGATACTTTCTTGTTTGCATACTTCTAGAAAAATCATGACAACAAAGCTTCTATTCAAAAGAATGAATATAGACCGAACATTTCCTTCTCACTTTTTTTTTCACAGTAAATTCTAACTGATATATCAAAATAAATAGTTGGTTTGATAAAGAAATAAAATGAGTTCTAGATTATTCTAAAGATGTTGAATTTGTGTTTGGGTAAAATTTGAAGACATAAAGACTAATAAATCTAAAGAATGTAATTTCATCATATTAGGCTCGATTTTACTTAAATTACTGTATTATAGTGACTTCTACTTGGAAAAGAATTATGAAAACCTTCTATGAAAAACTTATGCACAGTTGAGGCTATTGTGAGCTTTTGATCGAATGGTCATACATGCTTATGGTATAAGTCGAAATTTGTGATTCCCAGAGTGCATTTATATCACAAAGAGTGTTTCTCTATACTTACATACGTAATTAAACATTGTAAAAGAACGTCTGCAAAGTTGAGAATAAACGAAACATTGATAGGTTCACATATAATCATTTAAGATGGCAAATTTTTAAATCATATTTTTTAATACCTAAAATTTGATTTGAACGATTCAGTAATTTTATAATGAAAACTAGTGAATAGTTAAATAAAAACTACAAATGTTATACTGTAAATATGGATGAAACTGTGAGCAAGTGTTGATGACTTTTTTGTTCGGTAGAAGTTGAAAAGTTTGGTAATAGAAAATTCCTTTTACAGTTTAATTGAATTATTAAAAATAAGCAGCTCTCACAAAGAGTTCATTGAAAACCATCAATTTTGCGAGTTTCTAGAATATTTAGAGCTGTGTGAATTTCTTCGTCTATTTGAGTAATTCTGCGGGTCATATGAGATTAGAGAATTCGTAGTTTTCCTTGAGTCTTAAAACTATCATACAGTTTTTAGTATCAAAATGTTTGCTTTCTAACAGATTTTGGAATTTCGTCAATTCTAGAACTTGCAAACTCAGAGAAATTTACCAGATATCCTACTAGTTTCTTCAAGATTAGAAAATCAAGGGCATTTTAGTAATTCACAATACTTGTATGTAGAATAATCATCAATCTAAAAAGGCTGCTGTCAAACAGAAATATCTCAATCACAATTGCGTTCTTGATGATACATCTCATCTAACTGAATTGAGTCAGAATTTTAGGGCTAACAAATTTTAAACACTCAAATTAAATGAATCTTATGCGTTAGTAGCAACAGTGCTTCTTCAATACAGTGATGTTAGTGATTTTCGAAACATGTTTTTGCCTCCTATTATGGCAACTGTTATATATTCTTATTACATTATTAAAGCAAACCGTCAGATTAGCTAGCGTTGTACGAAGTGTGGAACAAAGATTTCTATGAGAACTCTCTATGCATAATAGCAACAAATTAAAACAAATAAAATTAGTTGAATACCGAAGGAGAAACAATCGATGATAAGCCTTCAGTGTCAAAGAAAAAAGAGTTATTCATCAATATATTCGTCGTAATAATACGATAACACTAAAAAAAAATAAATAAAAACTGAAACAAGATCATAATATCAAATAATGGAGCGATCAGGTAACAGCTTGTATCTGAATTAGACAGAAAATATTTGCCTAGTCAAGAAACATAAAGTTGAAAGTAGAAAATCCAAAAAAATGTGGTACTCTTTGTGATCTATCCTTTCAGAGACGAAACAGTTCAAGTAGCCAAATGTAGAATGAAATACCACGCAAAGTAAGAGCTGTATATAACTGCAACTATGATAAATATGATCATTTATCACGTAGGAAAACTGAGAGTTTTGTGAAATAAAACAGAGTCTCAATTCTGCTGCTGTTATTTCTTCTTTATCATTGAAGCTAAAAGAACGCAAATTCAATTCATGAAATATGTCATTGCCACTAGCATGATACTACTTGAAATTTATAGAGTAAAATTCCACATATTCTTTGTTATAATTCTGTCGATGAAAGGTAAAAGAATATTCAGTACGAACTGTTACTAAATTTGAGTGTGATAAGCAGCTTCTTTTTCATGAAAGAAGCATGCCAATAGCAATAAAAGACGAGAAAGTTAGACTTTAGATTGATCATTCAATAAGTAGAGCCACGTATAGGTCATATCTGTTAATTAAGAATAGAGGTTGTTTTCTGCTAAATTCTATCGAATTGAATATGTTTTTACCTTTAACTTAATTACATATACCAAGTTTCTATGTAACAGCGTGTGGTTTGATCGTCACAAGAAAGAGGTAGCACCCAATCATATTGTCTGCAAGTAGTTCTGGATAAAACATAACGACTGAGAGTTTGTCGAAGACACGTGCTCAATAAGTCGGTCAAATTATCATTCAATAGGTTCCCAGTTGAATTCCATTGATTTCTCAGTTTACTATAGTTTATATTGCAATTTTCTATTTTACTGGATACCTCGATATGAATTAAAAGCTTGGTAAATTGAATTAAACTTAAGAAGGACGTCTTAAGGGCATGGTTTATTCTAGACTTTATCTAGTCTTAATAGATTCTATTTAACGAATAAAGTTTCATCTCAAAAGTTTCTTATAACTTGAAACGCTCCGTACGTGAGACTATCAACCACTGCATCATACTCTAAAGTCAAAATTAAAATTGATTAACATTAAACTTTTTTTGTATGGTAATCGATTTGCATCTGACTATAATTTACTCAAAAAAACCCATTGCTAATCGATTTTGATTTTGTTACAGAATAATCAAATTTATGATTTTAAACATGGTGATATGATTAGGTAATTTTATTCAAATTTAATGGATATATATTTTCATGGGGAAAGACGAAGAAGTGTTTCATTCTTTATAAAACAACATTTTTAGTCGACTCATACATACATTGTAATTTATTCTATTGTTATTTTTTTATTCGTGTATCGGCTAGAAAACGCAGGAAGCAACAGAAGAGGTATAACTACTAGAAAGAATTGTTTGAGGTGTAGTTGTGCAAAATAAACATTCTTTAAATCCGTTTTTGACAGTTAATTAGCAAAGATCAATGAATAGAAACGTCAATGAAACTAACGGAAGATCATCTCTGTTATATATCCTATCATCGTCATTCATCATTAACGATCACTTAAGAAAATCTCTTAAAATGAAGATAGTCTAAAGAGATTTTGAGATCTTTTATTGAAACAAAAAGGATAGTAAGACTTCTTTCTTAATTGTCTTTCGTTCGATCAAATATATATAAATAATGATAACTTTTTAACAATGAGAAAAACATTTCGAGTAAGAAACATGCAATAGTTCGTCGGCTTACTCTGTTTTTTTAAAGAAAACGAAAATAATAAAGCATCAAAAGTAACTTTCAAGCTGACATTTTCCGAAAAATATGACACAATATTTATTCTTGCTGTTTTATGCATAACAACTCGAATTTAATATTCATTTGATTGAAACTAATGTTAATTACATAATCTTATTATCAATTGTAATAATAAGAGTTGTTAGTTGGAACAGTAAACTACTACATTCATTAATCATGATGACAAATTTGTATTAAAACCTCTCAAATTTTTATTTATTAGATAAACAACTCTGAGTAAATCATTTGTCATAAAATTAATCCTTGAACAAGCTTTTTTTCCTAGCTAAATCTGTAGACTTATTTTTATCCAATTTTCCCTACATCTATTTGAGAATACAACTGTTTTTAAGACCCATGTCAAAAATTTCAACTTTTGCCAAAAATATCGATTTTTGAACTTTCTACATGGTCGAATAGTCCATATCTTCTACTTTCGGAATCACTGTTGTTCTTAGTTTTTACGACGGTTTTGATAGGTTTTCTGATGATATAATGTAATCTCTCATCAATCGCTCTACGAAGGAAAAAAACTGGATTTTCAAAGTTCAATTTTGCGTTTGTCGTTTTTCTCAAAACGAGTTTTTTGTTCGTGTATCCCAGATTTCTCAGCCATTTTACATGCTAGAAAGCTCGGGAATGTTTCAAATTGAAAAACAAATTACATTCCATGACTAAACGGAACTGGATTTTTTATTTTTGACTTAGTTCTTGAAAAAAATGCATCTTTTTCCACAGGATTATCCCTATTTTTTCGAAATTTTTAAGAAAACTGACACGAAAAATCAACAAAGAAAAATTTTAAAAATCGGACTCTGTTAAGTTGCAGCGGTAAGTGTTGGATACATTTCGACGTAAATCCGAGATCTGTATCATTCAATTTGTGTGGAGGGTGGAAATCTGGGATGCATGAAGACCTACTTTTGGATCCTTGATATAGGAATAACTCTTGAAGAACTCAATATTTCGGACTGAAATCTTTACTATAAGCTTCCTAGAGTTGTGTACGCGTATATCCAGAAATTTCCAATCAGATCGGTTGTTCTGAAACGAAAATAGATTTTTGACAGGAAAGGGTTCTTAGCACCTACAAAGCTGGCACCATCAGTGTTCAATGAGTTTTGCTAAAAAAATGTAATTGAAAAAAAGTTACGGATCAGAAGTTTTCAGTGAATCTCGTTATTCATTAAGTAAAATATAAAGGACATCAAATTTTGAAAAATGTTTCAGAAGAAACAATTATATTTCAGTGAAATTTATGTTCAGAAAACCGATATAAAATGCATTCACTATTGAAAAAATTTCTATTATATTCATAATTCAATATAAAAAATTTTAACTTACTTTGATAATGCCATGAGAAGATATCTCCGCATCAGTGCTGGAACTAAAATTACGCATATTGTAGATCTTTAAACTTATATAAGATCAAATAAACTAGTGTGATAAAAGTTCAATGATCGTAATAGTTGATTACTTTTACGAGACAAAAAGATCAACATTGGTCAAAATAATACTATAAAAGTTGTCGTTTATTACTTTTCAGATATTTATTACTTCGTGAAGAATTTTCTTTCTTGTGAATATGGCTACAGGAGAAGGACAAGAAGCAACAGCACAGCGTATTTTACGCATTACTGACATAGCCCACGAGCCTCTTCGATTGATCGCACCCATTGGCGGCTATGAGGAAATGCCACTTGTTACACTTGAAAAAGCTGTCGAACCGCTTGTTTCTGTTCTACCAGCTGTTCAAAGTTATGCTTTTGTTGCCAAACAAATGTGTGAGGATCCTGCCGATGGATTGACACCAGATGAATCCGCTTCAATTATGTTATACACGATGGGATGGGAGCCATTGGATAAATGTCTTTATTTTGTTTTAAACGATACATTACGGTCATCTGAACGACAGCAAAAGCTTAGACCATGGTATTTATTTATGAGACTGTTTCTTAGCGCACTCTTTCGCCTTCCATCACTTACAAAAACTGCATACAGAGGCGTTAAGTTAGATCTGAGCAAGCGTTACATTGAAGGAAAAACAATCGTCTGGTGGGGTTTCTCTTCTTGTACAACAGTTGTTAATGTTTTGAATTCGGACCAATTTTTGGGACCGAAAGGTGATCGTACAATGTTTACCTTACAGTGTCTATCGGCTAAAGATATTCGTAAACATTCGTATTATCCAGCTGAAGATGAAGTACTTCTGATGGCTGCTACTCAATTCAAAGTCATCGGTTGCCTTAATCAAGGTGATCTTCATATTGTTCAACTGGAAGAGACTCGTCCGCCATATCCACTTTTAATACCAGTGCCAATTACTGCTCCACTATCAATCAATCCAACTTCTACAGGTGAGTGAAAATAAAAACAAAAGAACGTTCTGCTTTATAAATATTACCTCTGCTTTCGATATTGCGAAGAAAATCACGAATTATATCCTTCAATCAATGTATGTATCATAAAATCTGAATACACACCATCAATTTACAATCAACCTTAAAATCTGGTCCACAATCAGCTTAAAATCTATTCAGTTTAAAGGATCAGCGAAGGAAGTGATTCTATAAGGGAATATTCTCTTGAGTTTAATGGAATTTTCGATGTTGCAAATTTATTTTAACAAAAACAAAAACAATCGACTTTGTCTTACATAGTTTAAACAACCAATTAAGACTCTGCTCAGTTTCAATTACTTTTTTCTTCATCTATTAATATCCAATTTCTTTCGTGAAATCTAAAGAAGTGATTCAAGTTGATTTGTTTTCTAAATCCACGAGAATCACTTGAAATATTTTCTTCAGGATATGCTTTCTTCTCCTATACTATCGGCCCAAAGAGCCATAGATATTGGGTGGATGTAATGAAAATTTTTCCTACAATTAGAAACTCACAAAAATACTCTTGTTTTTGAACAACTTCTAAAGGATTTGGATGAAGTTAGAGTAAGAGTGAAACGAAGATCTGACACCTTCATCTCAAACACTCACATTCGCATCAATCTATACTTCAATTAAGCCACTAAATAAAAAAAGGAACTTTATCCATAATGCCACAAAAAATCTTTCAAGGAATGAATCATTGTTTTGATTTGTAGGGGCTTCGACAACGACTGCCGTTGTCAAAACCAAAGCAAAAGAACAGACACAGTTCAGCAAATCTCAAGTAATTCAAACAACTTCTCAATGACTTTTCTTCGTTCATATCTATCTCTTTTTTTTCATAGAAGAATACAACTGCAGTAGCCGCCACCGCCAGTACTATTAACATTGATACCAGTTCCACCACTGAACAGGTTAGAAGAAAATCATTCTAGAAAATGGATATTCATCAAATATCTCGTATCTTTAGATGTCTGCCATGGAAATCAAAGCATCGCCAAATAAAAGTAGGATGTCGTTGATTATCCCCTTGATAATGAGACTCACAAGTAGTGTTGAAATTTATGTGATTCTAATCACTCTTATTCCTCAGACACATAGGGCACAAGAAAACCTTAGACCATGTGTCTTCCGGAAATTTAGTGCGTATGAAGTTACTTCATTTTTGAGAAAAATTTCAATCTTTATTCATGGACAGGAAGTATGTATCCTTTAGGATGGATGTTAATGTAGGTATGCAGCTATCTAACACTTCCATACTTAAACCCGATTATCATAAGATCATACATGTGTTCTTTGACAATTATAAATTCATATTTTTTCCATGTGTTGTATTTTATAATTATAATATCTATTATAATATGTACAATAGTATAGCAAACTGTTCTTAAAAGTAACCCATTTTTTATAAACAGTCTTACAGGTATGAAGTTTTAAATTAAGGAATGTAAAATGTAATTAACAGTATTATTCTTTTTGCACATAAATTGCGATATATTACTCTCGCTAAAAACGAACAGTCAAATTTCCTACTCATAGAAAAGCTGATTCAAGATCTACTTGAGTTTTATACTTCTTAACATTTTATGTCTCACAGTCTCTCCAATTCAAAAACGAGAAACTGTTGTTTTAATTCCAACTCTTATTTCAGAATTGTTTGACACATATTGCTTTTAAACTCATAGTCTTCATCTACTTTTATAATTTTCAATAAATTTTTGATTGAATAACACTCCTATTGATATAATTATAGTTCCCATACTGTTTTACATGTATCGTTTTTTGTCGATCAAAGAAAAGAAATAATACTAAAATGTTCTTTTCCCAGTTATACATTTTGTGATTTCTTCCAATTGCAATTAGATATCAACATATTCGAAGTATATGACATTACATAATAGGAATGAAAACTGATTGATACCATTAAATTTAGTCAAGATCTCAATTATAGCTAGATTCTTCATGTGCAAATTAAAAAGGATTAAATCATTTCAATTGATTCAAAAGCAAAATCTGAAATTAGTTCATTCATTCCGAAATATTATCTCCGACTCACTTCACTTGAAACACTTGGAGGGGACTTGTTAAAGAAAAGGTTTTGTCAAAGATAATACCAAGATGTACAATGGAAAAATTTGAACTAATCAAGATTACAAAGCGCATTCACATTTTTTCTCAACAAGGCTACTGTTTTTTTTCGCTATTTCTGATGCAAAAAAGATTTTCCATTCAGGATTATCTTACATGATTGACAGGAGAATGAGCTTAATTTTATCTTTCTTTTTTTTTGGAATTACAAAAAAAAAGATTCTTCAATTCTTTTAACGTCGAAAGTGTTTAGACTAGTGACTATGGATTCAAATCATTTTTTTTCAAAGACCAAAATGAATCAAAATTTCCTTGAATTAAGGCTTAAGCCTTCGAAAACTACTTGCGTTCATGTAACTGGTATTGTGCTGTGTGCAGAGTTTTCTGCAGGTTGATTAAAAATTTGGCTATCTCATATAGTTTCGTTCTAAAACTAAACCGTTGTTAGATATCAGCCATGATACGTGTTAAAAATATTTTCTGCCGAAGACTGCCATGCTTGTGAAGATTGTCTAACAAAATCAACTAGATTTTGTACTCGCTACTTTACAGAATGTTACAGAAAAGCATCACTTGTTGATGTATTTCTAAAAAATAGTTAGCAAATTCTCAGTGTTTATTTTTGTTTCCGGCTTTGTTGACTACAACAGAATTTTCTGTTATAATGTTGTTTTTGTTCGTTGTATTACATCATATAATGCAGTTGGATCCTTTTTTCCGTTTTAGTCTCCTTTTTTTTCAAGAACTAGATACATACATTTTTGTTATTTGATGTCAATTATTCATGTACTTCTTCTCTCAATTATTTCTTAGTAAAAATCTTTGATGTTTCGATGCTAGAACCTTGAGGAGTCCAATAAGGATCCTGCAAGGATTCACTGTTTTTTCTGTGAGTGTACGGCCGAGTTCTGAAGAAAGAAGATTTCTAATTGAAAAAGTTGAATTTCAACTGAATTATTATTGTTTTATGTAGTTTATAAAATTCTATGACATTTTGTATTAATTTCATCAGTTCGATTAACATAAGAAAAAATTTACTTGTAATTTTTTTTTTCTACATACGTAAATCGAAATGATGAACAAGTGTTACTAAATGATTTGTCTGTTAACCAAAATAATTATTTAACAAAAAGAAAAATTGATAAAATAATTATGTGCATTGAAAGTAAGATTTGAATTGCAAAGTTTTTCAACTTTCCTTTCAAAATATAACCATAAAAATAACTATTGTTTCTAGTCTAAAGCTCAAGTCAATATCATGACAAATCTTTAGAAGATTTTAGACGAACAAAAGAATTTTCTTCTAGAATTTTACCAGAAGTTCTTCTGTTTGATCTTACACAGATTCAACCATGATCGGAATGAAATTCACCTATACTTCAAAACTTTGTTAAATTTGGAATCGAATAAAATAAAATTTTGAAAAGAAATTCTCGTATTTATTGCTGTTGAGATTCCTTTACAATCGGTTTTTTTGTGAGAATCCTCAAAAATTTAGATCTATTGAATAGCCTACAAAACACAAACTTGCAAAGGTCTCAACTAGCAGATCCTTTTACTCAATTTTAGATTAAGATTTTGATTGTAGTTTGGTATTGTCTTGTAAACAAGCGAAAATGGGCAATTTTAGAAAATTTGTTTAGAAAATTTTCTTCACTCGGGTTAACATTTTCCTCTGATCTAAGTTACAACTGTTGATTTAATTCTCGTAACAGAATCATCATTTTGTCTGCTAATTCTTCGAAAATCCTTAGTCTCCCGCGGACAAAAAAAAGTTCCTTTTTCTGACTCATTTTTTCATCATCTAATACGCTGTATTAAAAAAACAAAATACACTACAAGATACAGCGTGAAAAGTTCTACAATGTACAAAGGACAACTTATTTTATAATTGCAGTTTTTGTTTTCAAAATGGACAAAATTCTGAGCCACTAGTTTTTGACACTTCGAAAAAATAGTTTTTTGGTACATGATGAATTCCTTTTCTTATGTCATTAATTAATAAATCATTGTTTTTAACTTTATCCCTTTCTTCAGCCATTGATTATGACTTCTGATACAACTTATTAACCAAAATAATAAGAAAAAAATTGATTGTGTACCAAAAAAGGATCTTATTTGCAACATCAAAAATTAGTCGCACAGAGTTTTGTCCATTTTGAGAAAAAAAAGTGCAACTATGGAATAAGTTGTTCCTTGTAAATTGTAGAGCTTTTCACGCTGTATCGTGTGGTATATTTTGTTTCCTTTTTAGTAAAGCATATCAAGTGATAAAAAGATGAAATATGAAAAAAATCGAATTCGACATGTACCAAAAAGTTATTTTTTTCTAACTGTCAAAAATTAGTGACTCAGAGTTTTGATCAATTTGAAAAGAAAAAGTGCAATTATAAAATAGGCTGTCCTCTATAGATTGTAGAGCTTTTCACGCTGCATCTTGTGGTATATTTTGTTTTTTTAATACAGCGCCTTAGATGGTGAAAAAATGAGTAGAAACAGGTGTTGTTTTTTTCGAAGTGTCAAAAACTAGTGGCTCAGAATTTTGTCCATTTTGAAAACAAAAAGTGCAATTATAAAATAAATTGTCCTTTGTAGATTGTAGAACTTTTCACGCTGTATCTTGTAGTGTATTTTGGTTTTTTAATACAGCGTATTGGATGATGAAAAAATGAGTCAGAAAAAGGAACTTTTTTTTGTCCGCGGGAGAGTAGTAATCGAAAGTGAATTCTGCTAACATTTTGCAATTTTGATATGAACAAAAATTCCCCTTAAAATAGGTAGAAAGCTCGAGAAATAGCATGCAAAGATCAACAATGGATCCTTGTAATGATTAGTATCGCTTGACGATGACTTGACATTGTGATTTTTCGCAACTTCCGAACATAATTCTCACAATTATAATAAAGATTTCGATCAACAGATATGTATCAGATTTTAGAGATTCTCATGAAATGTTCTTCGAATTTCTTCATATTGAATTCTTATAGATCTCGTTATTTTTCTAGCTACCCAACAGATCTCGAAATGGGCCGTCCAGCCCTAACTTTATTTCTTTTTTCAAGGAAGATTTTCCACATTAGAAAATAGCAAGAAATCTGATTTTAATCGATTTTTTTCTAACTAAAAAATTGATTAAAATGATACTAATTAAATACGATAAAAACTCGTTTTTTTCTTCAACTTTGAAACCAATTGAAGTTTACCTTTAAAGTAGAAGAATCAGATTTGAATCAAAATTAAACAGCACCATTTTAATCGAGTTTTACTTAAAAACAATCGATTTTATTCTGATTCTTGATCAGAGTTTCTTTTATGGGTTTCGTACCTCACAACCGATAACAATCAGGAATCTTTATCATGCGAGTATCGCGGAAATTTCATTTAGGCAATAAATAAGCAGAGCATTTATTTGGTTCGATGACACTGCTCATCTACGCTTAACACCAAATGCATTATTAACTGTATTAAGTGACATGAGTGTTATTAAAACAGAAGTGTTAACTGTATACTAAAATTGACAAAATAACTAAAAAAAATAAAAAGCTGATGTATTCGCAAACGTATCATGGCTTTTCGGTTCAAAATAAAAATAGGAAACATTTCTATTTCAAACGCAGAAATAATTGTATTAGTATAATGAGTCTAAAGAAGACATAGAAGTTCCACATGTCAACTACAAAGGAACTGCTCTAACAAGCCTTTTTCAAGCATTAAAATTGTCCACCTTACTCAACTTGTGATCACTATAATAATAAACTTTTTATTATGTTCTAGCAAATTATTGCAGTGATCATGGAGTGGCATCTTGTAGAAATTCTTTTTGTAAAAGAAATATACTTTTAATAGTACCATTTTCAATTGGGCAGGGTCGGACCATCAAAAAGTGATCCGATTTTGAGGCCTGTTCTGTACTTTACTTAATTATCGCGTAAGAGAAAATCCAAATTTTATTTTGTCGCTTTACAATAAATTATAGTAGCACAATATAAAGTGATCGATCGATAGCTATCGTTTAATTTCTATTCTTGAAGTTTAATCTATTTGATGGCTTAAATCAACGAGAAAAGAAATCAATTGATAGAAAATTTATCAATTCAACGAGTATCAAACGAAAATCATTAAAATCAGTGAAATCAGACGAACCGCATGCACTTAAAAGAGAATACCTTTAGCAATATTATTTATCCTAATGCAATATTTTCTGATGGTAATGTTCCAAAAACTATCAAGAAATAATTTGCGACTAGAAAAATACTTTCTACTTTTTTGTTGCATTTAGTGTTCCTTTGAAGTAGATGTTTGTTTTTTCTTCATTAGAAAATAACGGGACTTCGTTCTCGTTGTTGCATTCATCTACAAGCTACCGAGTATTGTAATCACCTCAGTTCTTGCTAAGAGAGTACATTATTAGTAAAAATATTTAAATAACTTTATCAAATTTATTTATTCATTCTTTTTTATTATATTTTCATGTTCATCATGTAAAAAAAATCATGTTTAAATCTATTTAAGAACACAATGATAAAAATGACCCACAGTGAGTGTGTGCGACTAATATTGTTCTTATCCTAACAAAAACAAAATTGATAAATATATTCTAACATATTTTTCAATAACACATATTTTTAATAATGATATCAATTCAGTATAGACAATTTTAAATGATACTTCAAATATTCGAAAAATACAAATAAAGGTTCAAGATTGTTCGAAATCTGAAAAACCATCTTCATATATGTTACTTTCACAGAATGCGCAGTAGTTAGATGAGTTTCTTAAAAGTAGAATGATTTTTTTTGTCGTATATATTTACATGTTATTATACGTTCGATTCATAACCAGGCAATTCAATACATGATTCGAATTGAATTGAGTCAAATTGAAAGAAAAACTTCCTAACTCATGAGTTGAGATAAATAGAATCAAAAAAGTTTTCAAAGATCTGTGAATTCAGTTTCATTTAACTTAAATCAAAAATCTTGAACAGATATATTCACTTATGAGTTTGTTTTCAAAAATACCTGCTTGCTTTATCGTGGTTGACGTGCGGAAAATTACTCAATTTCTTTTACGAAATTTGAAAATTCATCAATAGAAAACCGATATTCGGCATCAGAAGGAAGCTTTCATTCCTTTCCATGTCTATCCTAATAGCTTAAGCAAATCATGTGAAAATTTCGTTTGAAAATTAGAATGCCAGGACTTCATCTTTTTGACAAAATTTACTAGAAAATTATGATCTGATTGAACATGGAATCCGATAATTAACAAAATTTCATTACGTTCATAACTTCTAAATCAAAAATACAATTTGTTTATTTCTTCGTTGTCGTGTAATTTTTTTTATTTTTTACGCTGATGAGATGGTTAATTTCCGTTCACTCTCTATTAGACACTAACGTAACCATAGTCGTTTGTTCAACAAACCCAGACTAAGCGTACATGAAATCGTATGCAGTTTGATTATTATCACAAATATAGTCAAATATAATATTTTATCTCATAAACATAATTTTATTGAACTTGTCTGTTGATAATTGGAACGAAAATGAATTGAAATGTTTGAACATGATAGAAAAAGATCTATTCCATTCATTTCATTTCTGATTTCAATGATGTTAAATAATTTTTTTTGACTTGTTTGTCTTATATGAAACCCTATATTCCGACTACACATTATATATTCTATACTATTTATATAGATCAGATGACAGACAACGTAATTCTATCATAAATTTTAGGGAAAGATCGACCAACTAGCGGATAGGTATAGAAATCTACTCATAATAAGGGTTGTATTTTGACATTTATGAAAACAATCATACATCAATAGATATTTTTATATAATGTATGTCTCCTTTTAATGAGAAGAGTTTAGACTTAGTGTCATCTCTCATTAGAATCATTGAATGTCGAACATGAAATGCCTGTATGTCACTTGTTTTTTCGACTTTGTTTTAGTATGGAGAAAATAGATTGTTTTAAATTTCAATCATAAAATCATAGAAAACTTTGAAAAATGAATTGGTGTATTTCGCCGATTCTTTTTTTTGATCCTAGCTATATGTTAGACCAAATTGAATAGTATATTTGGCATCAATATAGAAAATACGTCAAATCAGAGATATTACAGCTTAAAGAAAAGTATTCATGAAAAATGCATCCCTGATGAACTAAACGCATTAGTGTATGTTCTGTTGTAGGTTTTGTACTGATATCGACTATGTTATTTATTTTACTTTGATATTGAACAATAGTGAATGTCTATTAAGTATAATCGATTTTGGATGATAATTTACATGTTATATATATCCCCCTGGAAAAAAATAGTTAGACTCGGTATTTTCGATATATTGTTACTATAAATTGACATTTTGAGAAAAGTAATTATATATTCGGATAGTCCGTGGAATTCTCTACAACTCTCTATGTATAAGTTTTGAATTGCATTTCATTGATTTTTTCAAATTTATTTCAATAGATAAACAATTTATTACAAAACTAAGTATATATTCTTCTTGAATTTATTTCTAGGAAACAAATGCAATTCAAAACTTATACATAGAAAGTTGTAGAGAAGTCCACGGGCTATCCGAATATATAATTACTTTTCTCAAAATGTCAATTTATAGTAATAATATATCGAAAATACCGAGTCTAACTATTTTTTTCCAGGGGGATATATAGACAAATAAAGAATACAAAAAATATATGTTCCAGTATATAGTAGAGGATACATAGAAAAAAATTTTATTTTTCATCTCCTAATAGTCTTAGAAAAACTTCGACATCGATATTTTTTCTTTCGAAATATTTTGTGTAGAAAAACGTTCTCTATTATGTGAAAATTTTGTATTTTGTACATTTCTTTATAACAGAAACTATTTAATCAACAATTCTCGAATAAAACAACACGACAGATCATACAGAATCTTGTAAGATCTGATACGATCTGACATCCATTGTTTTGACCTGAGATAAGATTCTTGAAAGATCTTACTATCGCATGAGATTTCCTATTATCTTATAGTGATATCTTACAAGGTAGTAAGATCTCTAAGACTACGATTTTTTGTACATTTTTTCATATTGTTTCGTCTGATCCACAAGATCTTAGATCTGATTTTTTTGACCTGAGTTGATATAAGTTGACAAAAATTTAGTGAAATCTCACCGACGTACTCTATGCAAATACTTAAGAGATACTTCGGCAGATCTGCATTCATCATTCAGAAAATAATGTGAAAAACATCCTCAAAGATACATACTGAATACTTAAGATTCCACAGAACCATACAAAATTACGTTTGACATTTGTTGTTCAACATGCTCCTAACAAGATATAGATGGAATCTTCTCAGAATTTTCTCAGTTTAGCAGTCTCACATAGTTTATTATTTCATTACTTAAATTCTTCTCTGATATTCATATAAATGATCATCCTACAAAAAGATTCTGCTATGTTTTTCTATCAAAAGCTTAGATGGAATTAGCATCACTCTTTCTTTGAGGAGCTCCTCACAGCAATCTCCAGGTGTTGTTTTTACGATCAAAAAGATTTTGGCAAGAACTAAAAGTGACATAGATGTAAGAATCGTTACCAGAGCCTTTTTTCTCATAGAAAACCAGGAAAAGACTTCTGAATTTTTATCTGCTGAACGAGCATTCTCAAAGATGAATGTCGTATTTGTAACGCTTTCTCTCACGAGAGACGAGATCCCTTCAACAACGACGATTTCTTTTCTTTTTTGTTCATTGTGGTAATTCCTAATATTCCAGCTACTGCCCGATGGAAACAGAATGGTGTGACTGTTGCTGGAGGTCATGGAGAAGGCAATGCCACCAATCAACTCAACTGGCCTTATGGTCTCTTCGTTGATGATGATCAAACGATGGTCATCGCTGACTGCTGGAATCATCGTATCATCCAATGGAAGATGGGTGATACGAATGGACAAGTAGGAGCTGGTGGTCATGGCAAAGGAAATCAATTGAATCAATTGAACGGTCCAACCGATGTGTTGGTTGACAAAGAGACGGATAGTCTCATTATTTGTGATCGATGGAATCGACGAGTTGTACGATGGTCTCGTCGTAGTGGTACAACTCAAGGAGAAATCCTCATCGACAACATCGCTTGTCGAGGATTGGCCATGGATGATCAGGGATATCTCTACATCTCTGACATCGAAGAACATGAAGTAAGACGATATCAAATAGAAGATAAGAATGGAACTCTCGTGGCTGGTGGCAATGGCCAAGGTGCTGGTCTCAATCAACTCAACTCTCTGACCTACATCTTTGTCGATCAACAACAGACTGTCTACGTGCCAGACACGAACAATAATCGTGTAATGAAATGGAATAAAGGTGCAAAAGAAGGAATTGTCGTCGCTGGAGGTCAAGGCAAAGGGAATGCTCTGACACAATTGTCACATCCTCGAGGACTGTTCGTCGATACATTGGGTACCATCTATGTGGCAGACTCGGCGAATCATCGAGTGATGCGTTGGCCTAAAGAAGCGAAACAAGGCACTGTCATTGTGGGTGGAAATGGTCCAGGAGAAGGAGCAAATCAGTTCAACTATCCCGAGGGTTTGTCCTTCGATCGACATGGCAATCTTTATGTCGTCGATCGGCGGCATCATCGTGTTCAACGCTTTTCAATCCGATAGACTCAAAACAATGAATAATTTTTTGTGCGTTCCTTTCCTTTCAAATAAATCACGTGTAATTGATGAAATAAATATCCATTCTATTCGCACGCTCGCGACCAGGAACCATCCTGGTGGAGCCGTGGCGAGCGTAACGCTCATACACGCACAGGACAGACTCATATCATTCATACCCTTCCCGCGAGAGATATGTCAATGAGTCTGAATAAGCCTGGTCGTGTGCCATGGACACCAAGACAGTTCCTGGCCGGGTTTTTAGGGCCTATCCGGAAGGCCTGTAACTAACAGGGACCTAACCTCAATGGAAATGACTCACCCACTCTCTACTAACACTCACTATTCTTAGTCTCACCCTAATCCTCTCAATCTCACTATCTATTCTCATCTCAAAAAAAAAAAAAAAATTACTTACCGTGTCTGATGTTGATGACGCGATGATATTGATAGCTGAAAGGAACAGAAAAAAAATTTAATTAATGTTATATAATGAAACAGAATGAGATGACTTACCCTAATGTTATCTTTTTCTTCGTTGTTTATTCCCTAAAATGAAAAAAAAACAATAATAAAAAGATCAAAGGAGGCCTTACCCACCATCCTTATAATCATTAAATAAAAAAGAAAAAGAAAAAGAAAAGTAAAACTAATACCTACATTTTATTTTATTGTCTGGTTTGTTGTTGAATTGTTTCATGTTGTTTGGTTGAAGCCAATCTAAAACAGAAAAGAAAAATTATTATTATTTGATTCAAAAATTTGAATGATTTTACATAGAAAATCATTCATATATATGCCCTCAAAAATCATTTTTTTTTGTTGTCGAAAAATAATTAGAAGTTGATTTCAATTAAGCTTTAATCGGGACACACGTACATTGAGATATATTCAATTACAACTATCTTAATGTATGTGTATGGATAAAGCTTAATTGATATATAAATTAATTATGCTATGTTATCATTGATCATCAATGATAACATGAACAATGACTTATAGGCGAGAGAAGACAAAAAAGAAAATTCCTCTCTTGACCTATTTCTTTTTTCTTTTTCTCTCTCTCATATGTTCCGCTGTCTTAACAGAACACGAGAAAGAACGAACAAAAGAAAAAAAAACGATTGTGGCTCACATTATCAGTAATGAGCACAGAATAGACCAACACAAACAAGTATGTTTTTATTATTCAATTGTTTTTTTTTATTCTTTCACATTAGATTTATTTATTCGAAGACATACAGTTTTATCAAATTATTTATTTTTTCAGGATCGTCTTGCTAGCTGAATAAAAATTGGTATGAAAGTGTGATCTTTATTCATCTACATAACATGAATTCATCAAGGTTATTAAAAAGATTTTAAATCTTTACATTTACATGATGATTATTTACGGAACAAACTAAAAAAGTAATTTATTTTTGAAAAAAAACAGAAAAATACAAAATTCTTCTTTTAGATGATCGTTATCGTTTATTAATAATGTTTCTTCTACAAAACAACATTTAATCGTTGTTTTTTGGTCGTCAACAATGCATTGTGAAAAGGCAAGAATCATTTTATTCAACGTTTTACAATCTTTTTTTGTTTATTATAGCCATGAGAAATTTATTATTTTAGTACAAAACAAAATTTTATAATCTATCAAAACTATTGTAAGTTGAAATAGTCATTTAATCTGACTATTATGATTCGATTGAAATGAGGACGGAGTTATTGCTGAACAAAAAGGCAACTCGTAGCAGAGAGGGAAAAGAAAAAAATTACGAAAACGAACACTAAGTATATGTGAAGACGTTATTCTTTCCATCAATCATTCTCCGGTAATTCATCTAAATACTATAGTAGTAAAAGATTCTAATTAAAGACTTAATAGAAAGTAAAAACAAACAAACAAGATGAATAATTCAGTTTCCAATAATAAATTGATGAAGCGCGTATATTTTCGAAGAAAATATAACTCAACATGTATCGTATATATTGGTATTAAGAGAAAAAACAATTATGCATTGAAGATGTATCTAACAAAAGAAATAAGTTTTTTCTAAGTATGACGATGTTTCATGAATCAAGTGAATTGACATAATAGCCATTCTAAATGTAAGCATTTTCGTATTGATAACATTGACGAGCACGTCTATCAACT
>CAJNOL010003907.1:0-18722 GCA_905250125.1 Rotaria sordida | reverse complement strand
ATACACTGACACTGGCGTTCAGTGAATCAGTACATACACTGACACTGACTGCTTCGGTTGCAGTGTCTGCACCGACATGGTGTTCACTGAATCAGCGCATACACTGACACTGATTGCACTGGTTCCACTGGCTGCACCGACATTGGTGTTCACTGAGCCAGTGCATACACTGACACTGACTGCACTTGTTGCACTGACGCACACTGGAACACTGACGTACCGATACTGATTTCTATTGACTAGAATTTATACACAGAAGACGACGACATCTTCCGCCTGTAATATGCGGATGCACAAAAAATTTTCATTGAATGGAAGAATATCTGCTCAATAGTTTGGTTTCTTGGTGGAGATAAGCCACATAAACTTTTATGTACATATTCTTTTTTCACCATTGCATAAAGAAAGAGTAAATAAAGCCAAAAATTTATGTAATCGTAACGATACAAATAGTTTTACAAAGTCCACATAAATTTTAAGAAACTCTCATCTTCTTTAAATGAATCTGGTTGAGTCATAAAATCCCGTAGTTATGTGTCAATATTAGGACTATAAGTGTCGTATTTCGTTGAAATTGCCTTTATTATTCAAAATTATAGATTACTTAAATGAATCCTATTTTCTGGAGGAATAGGTATGGCCATTTCGCTAATTTCATTGACAGTCATAAATAAAGTCATGAGCAGGGCATACTTTGATAGAGTCAGCGACTTGATACTTCAGTGAGCATCGCTGTTCCGGTGAACCCTGACACCGGTGCAGTCAGTGTCAGTGTATGTACTGGCTCAGTGAACACCAATGTCGGTGCAGACAGTGGAACCAGTGCAATCAGTGTCAGTGTATGCGCTGATTCAGTGAACACCATGTCGGTGCAGACACTGCAACCGAAGCAGTCAGTGTCAGTGTATGTACTGATTCACTGAACGCCAGTGTCAGTGTATGTACTGATTCACTGAACACCAGTGTCAGTGTATGTACTGGTTCACTGAACACCAGTGTCAGTGTATGTATTGATTCAGTGAACGCCAGTGTCAGTGTATGTACTGATTCACTGAACACCAGTGTCAGTGTGTCACTGCAGTCAGTGCGCTCAGTGCAGTGGTATCACTGTCAGTAATTCATTGTTTTCATCGAAACTGCACATACCTAGTTCCTACCAATCATGATATTATAATAAAAAGAGTACGTTCATTGAAATTCACTAAATGATACCTAAAGAAATGCTGTTGTTTCATATAAAGCATCGAAACAAATAATACTATTCAATATCTTGTAAAAAACGCAACGATCATTGAGGTCTGTAACATAAAACAAAAACAATCATAAAAAGGTTTGGTATTAGGAGAATACGGCGATCTTATATCATGATTCCATGCTTCTTTCCAAATATTGTGACTTTGATGAGGAATCATTAAAGTTAATAATAATATCTATTCATCTACTTGTATTATGAAGAGTGTCTAGTTCTAAATAAAGTAGAAGGCTATCACAGACTACTAATTAACTAGTTAGGTTTATTTGTGACTCATCTTGCAAAAAGCAACATCGTTCAGGATGCACATCTTGAACTGGAAGATTCATAACCGGCTAGGCTCTTTGGATTTTTTGTTGTGTTTCACTTTAGTATCCTTCGGGTGCCTCATATGAGCTCAAGCATAAATGAGACTTCTACTGCATAAGTTAAATTTTTTTTAAAAACCGAATCAAAACTCGTGCTTAGAGAAAGGAAAAAAATAGACTTCAATTACAAATTAGTATTGAAATAGAGTTGTTCTATAGCCTCAATAGATAGGAGGAAAGAAACTTGTTAGAATAATACGGTACAATTGAGATAAGGCTTCCGTATCTCTATGGTAGAATTGCAAAGAAAAAAAGAGATTTATTAGAATTATGAATTAGAAGTGACATACTGTTCTTCAATAAATTCGAGAGAATGCTAACAAAAACAATGTCAATTACACGTTAAAATTCAAATAGGGATGCTTCTTTCAACGGCATATGTGGACAGTGGTGGAAACGGTTCGGTTCGAACGTTTTTATAATTAGATGAATATGAATTACTTACATGAATGAAATGAATCTAGTAGAAAGAAGAAACTCTGTAAGTAAGACACTTTAAAGATTTTATTAATACGGCTTCAATCTAACTATTAGGTACAGTTGGTTGAATAATTTTCGCACACCATGCACAAACTACAATTATATATAGTAAATATGCATTGACAGGACATCAGTATTATTTTTGACGGCTTTCATTTGCGGGACTTTTGATTTTACTAAATTGATACATACTTTTTTGGTGATTATTTCCGTTCCTGAATACTACGATAAAATCTAAAATAGTAAATCAAATAGTAGAGAGAACTGTTTGACATATTTATAATATAAATATCTGGGGACGTATAATTCAAAGAGTAAATCAAATTGTCATGTTTTAATAATAATCGCGGTTCTCTAGTGCCAAAATAAAACACGCGCTAGTAATAAATCAAAAAGCAATAAAGAACTTTTGACATATTTATATTTCCTTCATTCAAACCTTTATAAAGTGTGCTTCCAAACGCAGTCGCTAATCTTATTCATACATATTCATGCTCAGTTAAAACGTACGAGAACTAGATATAGTTTTGACAACAATCGGTCAAACAGTAATCGCAGCTCACTCATAACGAGTAAGTAGAGATGAAGGTTTTATCAATAAGCGGTGTGCACTGGTAGTCTCAACACCGACAGCCAGTTTAGATTGGTAATTCTTTTACTCATAACCAGCATCAACTGATACTCGTTCTACCAGAGGGTGTGGTTTGACAATGGATGAATGAAGGCGTGTGTGACTGTGGGTTGGTGCGTTTAAATATGAGTGTGAACATGAATCTCGTTTAAGTACATATAGGCACCTCACCCATGCCTATATCCTATATACGAACACAAATAAGGCAAAACGAAGAATTCAACGCAAGATGGAGCATGCTCGATGCTCGTAACATTAATTGAAGATCGTAGAACTCAACTGAAATTTCAAGTTTCAAATTTCAAACTGGAATCACTTTCAGCAATCACGACTCCGAAAATCTTACACATAAATCATAAAAGTAGGTGAGCATGCGGCTAAAGGAGTTTCATGAAGCACGACAAACATACAATCACACATATATATCATCGCAGCAGGTAAGGATGCGGCGGAAGGACCATGAAGGTTGAAGACGTACACTTAATTGATAAATGTTGAAAGTTGAAACTTCAAAAAATTTAAATTTCAGTCGAAACTTGAGATTTCAATTGAATTCAAGTTTCAAAGGACGGGAGGGAACGGTTTGTACGTAAAACGACCCTAAATAACAATCACCTCAGCACACTTTCTAAAATTGAATTTCATCTTTCTCTATATAAGAATTAAGCATTCAAAACTCTTTCAGACCATCTTTTGAGACCTCTACTCGACATTTCTAATTAAGACATTAGTACTATCAATTTCACGATCCGGTTCACAGGTTCACCATGGCCGTTCAAGATATGATGCTCATACTTTTAGGAAAGATAGAGCTTTTTGAGTGCTACAAAATGACCACAAAATATAAGAGAAAATTTGCTGCGCTCCGAAATTTGGAAGGACCACACTGTCCGGATTCCATGGGAAAGCCAATGGATGTGATAGTATGATTCATACGATCTTGAGTATCGCTCAAGATACCATCGCCGTTTTTTCTGTGCAGGCAGAGCCTTTCGAGAAGTACAAAATGACCACAAAATAAAAAGGAAAATTTGCTGTGCTCGGAAATTTTGAAGAATCACACTGTCTAAATTTTGTGGTAAAAAATGGTTCTCGTAGTATGCCCCACAGTTTGCAATGGGTAATTATAAAATCATGATCATCTTCTGAGTGAGATATAGGAGGATGTTACACACGGCGGGTGTGGGTATCGCTGAGAGTGTGATTGTGCTGGTGAACGTGGGTATCAGTGTCCGTGCGTCTGGTTGTGTGTCTTACATGTATATAGGTGTGAGTGTCGATGTAGCTGCGATTCTAGCTGTCGCTGTGGTTACGGGAAAACGTTGGGACGGGTGTTAAGAATTGTTGTGTGTATGGGTACTGGTGTGCATGTACTGTCTCAGGATGCGTGTGGAGTGGGAAGGTCAGTGTGGGTGTGGGTGTGGGTTGTGAATGTAAATATGAGTATTGGTATCGGTGTCGGGGTAAACTGACGAAACGGCAACATTCACCCCACAGCCGTATCCACCCACAGTCACAATCATACATACCACACACCTACAGCTATACCTACATCCTCACCCGCACCCACCCCACAACCACACTGTATGATGTCCTCCTATTTCGTATTCAGAAACTGATCATGATTTCATAATTATAGTTTCCGAATTTCTGCGGCATACGATGGGAGTCATTTGGTTTTCACCAGGAAATTCGGAGGGTGTCCTTCTTCGAAATTTCCGAGCACAGCAAATGTTCCTTTATATTTTGTGGTCATTTTGTACTTCTCGAAAGGCTCTGCCTGCACAGAAAAAATGGCGATGGTATCTTGAGTGATACTCAAGATCGTATGAATCATACTATCACATCCATTGGCTTTCCCATGGAATCCGGACAGTGTGGTCCTTCCAAATTTCCGAGTGCAGCAAATTTTCTGTTATATTTTGTGGTCATTTTGTAGCTCTCAAAAAGCTCTATCTTCCCTAAAATTATGAGCATCATATCTTGAACGGCCATGGTGAACCTGTGAACCGGATCGTGAAATTGATAGTGCTAACGTCTTAATTAGAAATGTCGAGTAGAGGTCTCAAAAGATGGTCTGAAAGAGTTTTGAATGCTTAATTCTTATATAGAGAAAGATGAAATTCAATTTTAGAAAGTGTGCTGAAGTGATTGTTATTTAGGGTCGTTCTACTTGCAAACCGTTCCCCCGTACTTTGATACTACTGCTTAGTCGCAAAACTTGGAAGTTGAATTGAATCATTGAATTACCCTTCGATGCTATAATTATTGAGGCATTTAACTAGTCAACTATTCAAGTATTCGCTTCAAATGTTTCGTGATACTCTTATTGCATGCGATACTCAGTAGACGGTAAGATATTGAACAATAAAATGTTTTGATTGAATATTTGAACTTTGAAATATGTAATCCAATCAAAAAAGTTTAAGTATCAAGTACTCAACAACTGAGTTCAAGCTAAGATGTGACTGCTTTAGATGTAAAGAGTTCTGGTAGATTCCGGTATTTATAACAAAACAAGGGCTGTTTTTAGGAAAGTACAGACTGTAACAGAAATATTTTGTTCAGACCTTTTTCTCTCTCATTGGTCAATCAATGCCACATCAGCTATATTTGTACATTAAATATTTATAGATAACAATGGCAACAATCGTCGATACTGATGGAACAACAGTGAGAGTGAGAGAACGGTTGGAAAGGAAGACAAATGTGGTTTTTTGGACATTGGTGGTTGTGATGATTATTGTAGTTATTTGGATTATGGTCTTACACTTCGATCAACCAAATAAAAACAGTAATGACAACCCTAGACGAACTTTTATTCTTCCCTTCTTGATCCAGACAGTTCTCAAGATGTATCCATAGCGCATGACTTTCTTGCTCAAGACAAACGCTTGAGTGTTTGCATGAGTTACAAGAAACTCATGCGTTCAACCCAAGAAAATGCAACTATGAATTTTTATTAAAAGTTGAGTTACTTTGAACGTAAAATTGAAAAAAAACTAAAAAAGTTCTTTAATAACAGAAACGCTTGAATAAGAATTCAAGCGCATGAGCAAGATTATCAAGCGATAGAATAAGAAGTTCAAGAACTTGAGCTCACCGATAGGTCTTAAGTCTTGCCTCAAGATGTGTCCGTAGCGCATGACATTCTTGCTCAAGAGGTTCATGTTTTTCATGCGCATGCCACAAGAAGTTCGACTAGGGAAGACATACCAACAAGAAGATGCTATGCTAGAAAACATCATCTAATCCATGATTAGGAACAATATAAGTAAGTATTGTAACAATTTTTATCTGCTCTACTCATTGATGTTTATGAACTTAGCAAATAGGCATTAAGCTTGCTGGCTTTTCACAACATATATCGACTTATTATTTTAATTGGAATCATAGTCAGGTGCCCAAAACCTCTTACAGTATAAGATGCTGTATCCACCTAGTTTTTTTGGCCATAACTCCCTCAGCATTCTTCAAAATATGAAACAAACATGTAGTATTCGAGCTTTTTCTGTGACTTCAGTATTTCTCATCCAGCTTTGGAATTCAAACACCCACTTTAAGCACTAATTTTAATAGTTACCATGTAACCTGGAATTATATAAAAACTGTTCTAAGCTTCGTTTCATACCATTGCACACATAATGTACTATTTTGTAGTCCTGAAAAAACTTGACTTCTCCAGAACTACCTTTTGTACAAATACACATATGTACTCTACTTGAGCTCGAGTAGATTAGAAGTAAACAAATCCTCCTTCTTACAAAAACGGCTACATGCAAATATATTTTAGCTGTTGTGATCATATGTTAGAGTAACTCTCATGAGTAGTGAGGCTGAACTTTTTTCATAGTTTAGCATTTGAGAGCAGATCACAATGGAGGAAAGAACATCTCAAATCTGAAATTGGTAATTCCACAAGAGCTGAAATTCATCTTTTCAAAAAACATTTTTAATATTATGAATAGAAAAGTATACAGATTTCATGAAATTATAAAAATTTGAGACCTAATATCGATGCAAAACTGAAGAACATTAAAAATTCTATGAAAAATCCTAACAATCTAAATAGGGAGTTGAATTTAAATCTGATTTACTGCTTGATTCCAATTTAACAGTATTCTTGAAACCGCCGCAAATATACTTCAGCAATTGATACAAAAGTTGTAGCTAACCTTAGAAAAAATCTAAATTGACTTTGATATCCATATACATTTTAAAAATGTTTTAAACCCAGAAAAAAATATTCATGGGCTGATCACTGTCCTATACCTCTTTAACATGTCAATCTTGAAAACATATGAAATATCGTTTCTTGAAGTTCCCACATTTCAGTTCGAAGGAAGAAAAACTTAGTTGCTGACAAGAAAAACTAGATTATTTGTGAAATTTTAGATTTTTAATTCATTCAAAATATTTTTAAAAAAATTTCTTTTTAATCCATAAATGAAGACCTAAAACTCCGAATTAGAAAAATCGAAGAGTTGAAAAATAGGGGATTTTCAGAAGATCTGAAAATCGATGTTAATATTAAATCTGACAAACAAACAAGCTAAAACAAAAATACGAACAACAGATCTATAACTTAGAGACAATCTTAGTTCACAATTTTTCATTTCTTGCCAGGGGTACCATATGATAGTATGTTCGTAAAAATGTCAAGAATACTCCAGATAAACTTAGATGTGATTATCAAAACGAAATCATACTTTATTCAGTATGCATTCATTATTAAGAAAATTAAAAGTAAGCGTATCTGCCCGCAACATGAAAAAGATCATAGCTGAAGAAGCATCATAGATATTTAGGTTTTAATATAGCTGTCTAGGTCGTTATTTTTTCTGTACTATTATAAATGAAAATTTTTGTTGTTATTTTTCATTTTTAACATCTCTCATTTATTTCTTAATCTAAGACATACTGTTATTCAGCAAAAAAACTTTAAAATTTTATGCATAGTCAATGGTAATCGAGAGCAACATACAAAACTCTATTTAACATGTGCCTGGTTTGATGAAGCAGTAACTGTAGCCGGTGGAAATAGGATTGGCTCTGCACTGAACCAGCTTGCATATCCGAGGGACATATTTGTCGACAAACAAAATGCTATTTATATTGCCGATACTCTGAATCATCGCATTATCAAATGGGATAAAGACGCTGATGTTGGTTACGTAGTGGCTGGTGGTAACGGTGCAGGATACCAAGCAAACCAGTTGCATTATCCAACAGTAGTCTTCGTAGATAAGCAAGAGAACATATATGTGGCAAGCAATTATAGCAGTCGTATTCAAAAATGGGCTAAGAATGGTACGCAGGGGAAGACGATCATCGGACACTTTGGTCGTGGTAATCATGTAAATCAGTTTGATGGTTGCTTGGATCTGTATGTTGATGAGCAATTTAATGTTTACTTATCAGATTTTGCAAACCGTCGTGTTATGAAATGGCCACAGGGTGCAAAATCTGGGCAGATTATTATTGAATCATGTGCACCGACAGATATTCATGTACATGAATTGACAGGTGACATTTATGCTACATGCTATAAAGAGAACACCATCAAACAATTTGCGGCAAATGGTTCATTGATTCGTAAGATTGGAGAAAAGTTCATCAAAGATCCGTCTGGTTTTACTATCGTTGACGATAAGCAATCAGGAAACATATATATTGTCATCGCGGATTGGGAACATCATCGAATACTGCAAATACAAACGACAAACTTCAGCAATACAAGAATTATTAAACTTGCAAGTTATCTGGTTGGAAACCAGCAAAGTCTAATGCTCAAGCCGCAAAAAATTCAGCTTGATTCTGATGGTAATTTACTATTACTTGATGTCAGAAACCATCGAGTTCAAAAATTAAACATTCGAAGAAATGGGTGTCACGTTGTAACTCCATTCTACACTTCATTAGAAAATCAAAATCAAAATACTCACTACCACATTATAAACAGCAGACTAAATCAGAAAAATATTCAAAACAGTGATGTCTCTCAAGAAAAAGGCTCTCTCATCAACGAATATATTCTGCCATTGCCTTCATTTGGAGAACTCTCACGATCTGAGTATGATTTTATACAACAAATCTCCGACAATGCTCTCATACAACAAAATTCAGCCGGTGATGCGATCAAAGCACGGATAAGCGAACCATTTAATAATATAAACACCAATTCGTTCAGCTATTCTGGTCGCGCAGGAGGAGGAGGAGGAAGGCGACGTGGCTAAGTTGCGTAAATAAGAACAAAACATGCTTAATTTGACTTCTCGTATTTCAAAAGTCTCTCAACATATATGTGTATTTTAGACGAGATAAAAATTTATTGATACCTTATGTAAAGTTAAATGTGCATCATTTTTTTGAGTAAACATAATGTTTGTTACGCCCGTAGATGATTACAATAGAGTAACAAAAAACGAGAAGAGAAAAAAGAAAAAGGACAATTAGAACTAGAAGAACCAGAGGCTAAGAAAATAATAAGCGTTGACCAACACACAAGCAGAAAAGCTTTCAGCGCAATCCCTGCGGGATTAAAAATGTGAAACACGATGGACCTTTTTATATTGTGAATGAAGGAATTTGAATTTTGTCTGTCACGGTCTGTGATGGTCTTTGGAGCGCCTCTATCACGGTCTGTGATGGGTACTGGATTTCTCTGTCACAGTCTATGCCGGGTATTGGATTTCTCTGTCACGGTCTATGCCGGGTATTGGATTTCTCTGTCATGGTCTGTGATGAGTACTGGGTTTCTCTGTCACGGTCTGTGATGGGTATGGATTTTCTCTGTCACGATCTGTGATGGTCTTTGGAGCCCCTCTGTCACGATCTGTGATGGTCTTTGGAGCCCCTTTGTCACGGTCTGTGATGGGTATGGATTTTCTCTGTCACGGTCTGTGGGGGGAGGGGTCCAAATTTCTACCCTATACACTTCAACACTCCTTTTAGATCGTGTTTCACAAAAGACAGAAAAAGGCCTTTAGGTTAAGCATCTTAACATAGAATGGACTGAGGACAGAGAATACCTATAAGGGTGTGGGTGTGGGCTTGGTTATGTGTGTGGCGGAGTATGGCATTTTCTATTTTAATAGAACATCTGATGCGATAGATACTGCTCTTGCTAATCATAGATCAGGTGACAAAATTAGATATGTACTTCTGTTTGCAAAATGAGTAGTTGAATATTTTTGAAAAAATGAAAAGATCCATGCTGTGATTGTGTTAGCAATAAAAATGAAAAAGATCAATGAACTGATCATTTTATTCATCATCTATATATGTCTGCAAAATAAGGAGTATTAATACCATATTTAAAACTCAGTTTGATTGTAAGTTAGAAGTATTAATTTGATCGATTGATTGGTTTTTTAAATTGTTTTTAATTGTAACGAGATTTTATCCATATATTTCACTATCGAAAAAATTGAAAGAAAACAAAAATAATTATTAGATATGATGTATTCTTCAAATATAGTTTTATTGTGATTATATCGCTGTTTTTCAAAAGAATTTAATCTCTTCTGATAAGAGGTATAGAATCTGTTGCTGAACTGAAAAGAATTTCTCTTACTATAAAAATATTCTTTTGGAAAATTTTTCTCCGAAATAGAAAAGTAAAGGATAATTCACAATAAATTACTTATCTTAATTTCCTATCTTTGAAGTATTGAACAATTTATTTTGAATTTTGCTATTTATGTCACTTAATTAATAGTACATTCAACGTTACGAGAATCGGATAAGTGTAACCTATAAGAAAATAATTTTTCATAATGCATCCAAAAATAATATTAGGTATTAAGCTGCAAGTTTTTATTCTTTCCAATACACATGAATTGTTTTTATTTAAAGCTAAATATGAATTACCAACTTGACATTTCCATGGGTTTTAATATCATGAATTTTGCACATGCATGAAAAATCTTTCTGAAAAACAAAGTTGATAGATATGCAAAGAATTTTATTCTCTATCTAAACAAATCAGAACTCAAACTTCAACAACAAGTTTTGAATCCCTTAAAATATAGAAAATAAAAGTGAAATAGATATTATGATGTACCCATTGTTTTTCGAAGAATTTTCACAGATACTAGTAAACTTTCAAACAATTTAACACTCATGGCAACTATCATTCTGTGATGCTGATAATTTTATATTAACAGGTTATCTTACTTATAGATGTCATATATCAGGGTGAATTTGAGTTAGGAGACGTTATTCATAAAATAAATTTGTGTCTATTAAGTTTTCTTCGTATGTAGAAAAGATATGTCAATGTTATGATATATGTCGATTTAAAATAGGAAGTGTCATCTAATAATGGTGATAATCCATTAACAAAGTATCTAATAGAAATATGCGATAGAAAAAATGGTATAAATAATAAATAAATACCAATACAAATGTTTTTTTTTTCGAATAACAAAATAAAATGATAGTATAAAACAGCAAAATCTCTTCGATATAGTGAAATATAAGTAGTCGAGCTAGAAAGAAACAAAGCAATAATGAATTGACTGAAGTCTAGTAAAAAGTCACTTTCGTCAAATCTATATAATGTTCTTCTAAAAAAATTTATCCTAAAATTCAAATGATTATTATTGTTATGTTTCTGCATTACTACTGAACATGATCTTTAAAGAATGAATCACAGGATAGCAAAATCACATGATGTTAAGAATGGGTTCCTGTAGAATATAGATGAAATAAATTAGAAAAAAACAGTATACTCAAGAACATATTTTACAATAAAATTTATTACTAATATATACTTATTGGGTCACAGTTGTGCTAGGAGCATTGACAATGACATAGGATAATTTAATAGTTAATTGACACGGAAACTCATCAAATGAAAAAATTTAGATGGTAGATGGTGAGTAGGGTGTGGGTGGGATGCGAATGATGCAAATATCCATACCCGCACGCACGTCCACACCCTCAAGAGCATTCCTTTATTGTCATGAGTAAAATGTATCTACATCCCGCATAAAAATTTTATTTAAGTTTTCATGTGTTTATATGCTAAATTGATCAATTTAGAGAAATTTAGAAGCTACCAAGAGAAGATACAGTACATATTAGTTTAGTACTTGAGTTTTATATTCTTATCGATCGATGAAGGTAGTAGTTTCTGAATTTGCAGAATTAACACTGCTATAGATATCATCTACTTGAAGGACGATGCAGATATTAGGAAAATGAGAATACAAGCTTCTAATTTCAGTCGAAATCTATGTCGATTTTCAGTTCTGCACTGCAGTTAGTAATCGTCAAACTTGGTTGAATCAATTCCACAACTTTTGAATTAGAAAAGTCAGGGTATGGATGTGGGTGTAGATGTGGATCTGGAGTGCGCATATCCATCTTCTATTCTCTCCCTTTCACACTCCAGACCGTTTTCGCACCCACCCATCCTCACACTAGAGGTGTACAGGGTTACTCTACTCTACCCTACTCTATCCTGCAGGGTAGGGTAGGGTAAAGGTTTGAGAAATTTTCTCACACAGGATACAGGGTACAAAAAAGCTTACTCTGCACACCTCTAACTCACACCCACACCCACACACCCTCAGTTGCTGAAAAATAGGCGACATGGGAAAAGTCGTAAATCGATATGACTCATCATGTATGAAGAAACGAAGTGCTTTAACTATTACCTTTCTGAATGTCGAGCATTAATCATAAATATAGTCTATCTATTGTAAATGGTCTTACCCCATTTGACCCCGTATATTGCATTATGCAGTCGAAAGTAAAAGCAGTTGTTTTTTTCTTTTTCTTTTATTTTCATAGGATATTGATAAAACAACACGTACATATAACGATAATCCGTCCAAATACAACGAAGAGAATATAAAAGAAAATGACAAACGACGACAGAAAAAAACAGCATAAAGGTATATATACAGACTATACCTATCGTACTAATCTTACAAAAATGTTATTTAAATACGAAAACAATGTATTTCTTTTCAGCTATCTTTGGCTTCATTAAGTAGAAAAAAGTTACAAATAATGATGTCTTTTTTTCCCTATTTATATCTAGTTTATTCATTCCATTTCTTCAATCATTTATTCTCAATCCTTATTTAATCAACTTATCCATTGCTCCTTTTTTAAAATTATATATACTACGTTATTCTTTATTCGCATTGATTCATTTCTAGAAGTCTACGAACATCAATTGAAATAATTAATCATGAGTGCAACACCTACTATTAAACTTGGAACAGGCAGAGAATTAACAGCAGAAGGTTGGTTCTTCTTTTCTGTACAGGTATTTTTACTAGAATGATCATTTCCATTACAGACATGGAAGTATTGAGAGCTCGTTCAAAACTTAGCGAACAGGGTAATCAAAATCTATTCCATTTGATATATGTATTATGTGCCTATTTTTCTCGTTGCAGAAATCAACAAACTACATACAGTAGATATAAAACATGATCAAATTTCATATTCACTTATTCTCATCCTTTTTCCCATTAGGAATTCTGGCGTGAAAATCCAGATGGCATAATGACTGATGCAACATACAAAAAGTTCTATCAAAAACAGAAAGAAGACAGTATTGTACGAAAATTTCCTCGCGAGTATGTTCATGCATCGTTTAAGTCATTTTGTTTCTAGTTGATATCTAACTACTTTGATATGTTGAATTCATTTTCAGATAAATACGACACTTAAAACTAGAGTAAACAGTTTTAAAAATCCTAAAACTTCTATTAACTACTTACTACTTGTGTCTCGAAAATCAGATTATTCTTCAGTTGATGTTCGTTCGTAGACTTTTACACAAACCCAAGGATTCCCTTAATATTGACTTTATTTAGCCTTAACTTCATACTTTTATGTATTTGACAGTTTAAGAAACAAGGAGACTAAATTAAAATTCAAAAAAAAATGGCGAGTCAGACATGTCATCTTATCTGTCGAATATTTTGTAATTAGGATTCGATTTTTGATAGTAGAAGTGTTAGATTAGCATTATTTAATGCTAATGCTAATGCTGATCAGACATTCATATTTAATAATGAACAAGAAATGTAAAGAAGGTCTCAACATAAGGAAAAGCTCATATTGGAGTATGACTCTAATATATACTATGTAGTGTTTCATATTCTGATTGAATCCATTCTATTTAAGAATCGCATTTGCTCTCTTCGATTCAAATAACGACAAAAAGATTGACTTTGTAGAATTCTTAATGGCCAATGCTTTCGCATCGTCGAATAGTAGGCGTGAAGCATTAGATTATTTATTTGATTTGTAAGTAGTTCTTAGAGTTATTTCTTATTTTCATAATTATCCTATCGATTCAGGTGCGATACTTCTCTTGATGAAAGAATGGATATGATTGAATTAGCAGCTTTTAATGCGATCATCGTAAGATAACTAATTCTATGAATGTCATTATCTTGTGATAATAACAGATTCATGATATATTTCTCTAGGCCAGCAGTGTAAAGGAAACTCAGAATGTCTCGGCTTACGAAACTATGAAAGTTGCTGGGAAAATTTTCAATTTCATCGGTTTGAATGCAGAAAAGAAATTAACCAAAGAACAATTCATTAAAGAGTATTATTCTATTTGTTGTCTCATATAAAAATAAATACATTTTTATTATTTTTAGATGTGAAAAAGTTCCATTAATCAAAAGAATGTTCAAAATCAAGAAATAATTGTACCATTCACAATTTTCCTAATGCAAAAGACATTCTCATTGACAAATCATTTCTGTTCTATTTTTATCTGTCTATACTTAGTATTAATCTTGATTGGTTAGTTTCATTGTTCTTCTTTTGCAAAGGCTGGGACAAATAAAATTCTTTGGGCATTTCTTATCTCTCATCAATGTACAAAATGGTGCAAAGAAAAAATACAAAAGTAAACATTTCTGCATTCTAATGCGAAAATCAACTGAAATAGTTCTCTATCAATTAAGTCACTTATTGACGATCTTGATGTGAAGAAACGATAGCACTTGGAGGTAATTTCGATTCGTCTTCATCTTTTTGGGTACACATTCTCTCTAACTCTTGTATCTTTCAACAGTCTCAACTATTATTTCCTTGCATATAACTAATGGTATGCGCGTCAATGGGAAAATATACCGAGTTTGGTAATGAATAAAAATACAATTGAACTAACAGTCTCTATGATCCGGAAACGTGTTTCGTTGCATCTCAATATGGATGTTATTTCGTGAAAGAGATCTGAAATTTCTGTCATTTTGAGGAATTTTTTCAGAAACATAAAAGTTTGAATAGAAAGTTAGTTTGATAAGAAACACGACGATCTATCATAGATGAAATTGGTATAGAAGAAAGCCGGTTTCATATGTGAAGGATGATCACATAATAGCTGTGTGAAATCGATAATTCGTAGAATGAGTTGTATAACATATGCGAGTTCTATATCACACCGATTTGAAGCGACAAATGCAAAACATCTCTCTGATGCCCTATTTTTTTCGCTTTCTTTTCTTATATAGTCCTAATTTAATTAGCTTTCTTATGATAAAGTTGCCCAGCATTATTAATGCTAACAAACTACCTATATGAATATGGATATACAATTGATTATGTATTGGGCATATTAGAATAAACATAAGTTCATATTTGCTATGGATAGTCTCAGAAAACTAAGAATGACATTTACATTACCACTCTCAAATCATCGATAAACAGGTTAGTTTTCATATTATTTG
Source organism: Rotaria sordida (assembly GCA_905250125.1). Lineage (NCBI taxonomy): Eukaryota > Metazoa > Rotifera > Eurotatoria > Philodinida > Philodinidae > Rotaria > Rotaria sordida. The sequence continues at coordinate 3,272 of CAJNOL010003907.1, read as the reverse complement.
ATAAAATGCCACGAATTGATATAGCATTAAAATATTACTAGCTCAAAGAGTCTTATTGAGCAGCTTTGTTGATTAATTTCAGTAGTGTCAAACTTGAAAGTTGAATTCAAGTATTCAATTATTCAACTATTGAGATATGAGATCTGAAAAGATTACCTACTGAAGCTGCTTCAGAAAAAAAATTATACGCAAAATATTTTTTGTATAGTTACCATGAATATACAGCTGTATACTAGCTTATAAGAAACTATTATCTTTTTCACATATAATTATTTAAATAAGGCTATAATCTACTTTTCAAAAAGAGTGTAATTATATAAACTGACAGGTTCTTTACTTTTCTATCAAGAATGAATGAAGAAAAGATAAATTATTTGAGTCCTTGATGCTTATGATTCACTATATGTTTTTTAAAATAGTATTCTCTACTTCAGAACGAGTGTTTGATTATAAGAATGACATTAATATCGACGTAAAACGTTTTCCGCCTAGTAATGAATACGCGTTTTAGTTAACTATACTATTGCAACAGAACGAAAAGAAACAATTACTACAAGACACAAATCAATTGATTTTTTTCAACAGGAAGGGAGATCATCATGATATTCGAAATTTACTATAGTTAAACAACAAAAAGCTACGTTAAGTTTCAAAAATTTTTTTGTTCACGTATTCAATACATCATGCAATTTATTATTCAGTTTTGTATCTGACATTTGCCCACTTACAACAACTGTAATTAAATAGTTTTTGAATAATTTCTTTTCATGGTAGACATTAATGTCATTTTTATAATCAAACACTCGTTATAGAGTAGAGAATACTATTTTAAAAAACATATAGTGAATCATAAGCATCAAGGAGGGTGTGGGTGTGTATGGAGTGTGTGTGAGTGAAGATCAGATCTACACCCACACCCGCACCCTCCACACTCACACGCATATCGAGATTTCTCATTCAAATGATAGCTATTCGAAGATTTAACATTTGTCTGTCTTTCATTCGTATACATGCTACAATAAGAATGATGACAATGAGGAGGAAGAGGAGAATGAGGTTGCTACTGCTTATCTTAACAATGTTAATCTTTATGTATCTTGTTTTTTAAGAGCAAACTTCGTACTTTTATTTGTAAAAATCTATAGAAGAAATCAACAAGAAAGCTTTATTGAAACATAGTGAATATTTCTATTACAACCAAAGATTTACAGTATTGTTTTTGTCACACGAATAATAAAAATTGCGCAAATGTGTATTGTTCTCAATCCAATCTTTTTGTATTACTTGATTATTGTTTTTCACATTGTGTTCAATTGAAATAATCGATAGTGTCGGCATAATACTGTTGAAAAATCGAGATAGATCATCGAATGTATCATAGGAGAAAGAGAGCTTCTCGACATGAGTAAAAGAGCAACATAAGGCGTCAATGTCGCACGAAGTTAAGGGTTGACTAGAATTATATTTACTTGAGGACAATCGAAGATCAGTAATGTTTGACCATTGATGATTGAAAAATATCTTGACAAAAGCAGTCGATACAGTCAACCGACATAAACGAGGTAAATCACGTACGAATCTAATAAATACGTCATTCAACATATCGATCTCATATCGAAAAGCAAAAAATGTTCTGACTTGCGATAAGTCAAGTTTTGTAGTAGCATAACTAAGCTTCACATCGAGACTAGTACCACAATCGTCTAATGACCAACCAGTAATATGTGTAATTCGACGGAGCATTTTCGGTACATCTAAATCAAAATAGTCGAACATGAGAGAAACAGTAGGAGGTAACAATGATATTAATGTTGGTGCAGTTGACATGGTAATGATGGAATCTTGCATATAGCACAGTGGATAATTACTATCACAATAAGAAGTTGAATATAATAGTGAATAACCAGTATCTATACATCGATCATAAGTCACATACCAGTGTTTCTCTTCGAGCCAGAACGGAGTACGAAACGACGTGAGATCAACAGGTGGGTGTGTAAATGTGCTTTCTTTGAAGGAAAATTTAAATTTGAATATTACTACTGTTTTCAACAAACGAGACCAAGCAATGCCATCAGCCATATCATATCCTACACCTTCGGAGATAATTTTCAAATAGGTCAGTTGTGTCATTGAATGTAGAATATATTCAATTTGATTGAATGTGACACAAGTCATTCTGATAGTTAAGTCACACATAGTCTGAGATGGACGTACATGAATCGTTGGTATAAATCGGTAGTCTTTCGGCTGAATATCTAATGCTTTTAATTTCGGTGTTACTTTTAGAAGAGATTTTATTTCCACCTTAACACCTTCTAGAATGAGATGTTCGATCAGTGATTTCGTTGCTGTTGGCGGAGGATCGATAATAAAAGTATTATTACGCCGAACACGAACATTCACAGCAAGACGTTTCAATGTTTCAGAATTGTATAATAGATCATTCAGTAATTTCGATACCGTCGATATATCTAAATCATCGTTCAAATCACTTGAATCGATCGATAACGACAAAAGCGAAGGTAATAATGTTAGTCGATCATTGATTGAGCGCCATGTTTCAAAATTAATCGAATGTAGAGTTATCGAATATAATTTTGATAATGTACCATTGACAGTATTTAATCTCGAAAAGAAACGTGCGATCTTGATATTCACCATACGGTCGCATGGATCGGAGAATGTTAATGAACGAATTTGAGATGATAGATGAGGTAAATGAGCACAGACTAATTCGAATTGTTCTTTTTTCTTAGCAGACGAAGAAAAATCAAAGTGAAAATAAGGATAAGCGAAACAAATAGTACGAAGACGTTTATTAACGAAACACATCGATGTAAGAATATCACTCATAGAAAGATGGTTGAGAATCATGTGAAGTAATTCCATTGGCAATTTACTAAGATCATCCGACATGATATTTTATTTTTAAACGATGAAAAATGTCTGTGCTATGTTTGATAGAAGATATATCAAGGAAATCAAAACAATGACCGTCATATTTGTTGCCTAACGCATTTTGTTCAGTCAATGCTTGGCTATATCTAACATATCTCATCGAAAAAAAGAATGAGAGTGTATAAATGGATACCGATGAGAGTGTTACATTCATCTTTCCTCCTCATTCACCAACATGCATACCCAATCCACCTTACATCTTACTGGAATCCAAAAAGTATAGAGTCCAAAAACTTGGTATTAATCGTCAAAACCTATTTTATTTTATTGTAATTTTGCTTACTAATCATAAATTAAATGTTTCATTTTAT
>CAJNOL010003906.1:0-18726 GCA_905250125.1 Rotaria sordida | reverse complement strand
ATTTAAAGAAATGAAAGACATATCACAGTCGATTTGGTGTTTCCATTTAAAAAAAAAATGGAAAAATTCTTTCGAAAATTTTTTTCATTTTGGGACAAAATAGATGTGTTAGTTGACTCTTCGAACAGAAGAAGAAGTTTCGTCTTTCTTTTCATTAAATTTTGATTTTCAAATAAAATTCAACAAAAGCGATATCATTGACAGCGATCATAACGTTAAGAAATGAACATTCGATATGCAGAAACAATTTCTTCTGCAAATAACGATGCATCTTATGTAATATTCAAAAAAAAAGAAAAACCAAATCTCTTTATTATGAATTTGATCAATTATTGATTATTCTTTCCTTCTTTCTTCCTCATTTTTAACATTTATTGATAAAAAATATTCATTATTCCAACATAACTATGAGATTCTATCGTTAACTGTTGAATTATTTTATTACCTTATCATTTTTCATCTCACAGTAACATAATTAAGGTTTTTCTTTATTTTCATCGTTTCTTTCTCATAACGTTAGTTTACTTTATCGATTCGAATGATACATTCGGCTGCATTTGTTTTAATAAGAAATCAGTTCGACAATTTCACGAGTTTTAGTGTATATTTATCGATCATATGTGTTATAGTATATGAACTTGAGTATGATTTTTTTTATATGACCTCAAATACGATATCGCGATGAACATAATAAAAGTGAAAGGTTGAAAAAAAATCAAAAAGTTAGTTTTTTTTTAATTGACTTAACGTGATGAATAACGATCTTTCGTTTACCTTCTTCCATTCAAAAAAGTCGGCACATAAAAAGTCAAACGTTTCAATTTTTTCTGATCTCATGCGTTTATTGACATCTGTCGATTGTCTTTTGATATGTTCTTGAATTCTATTTTGAGAAATACGATATTGAATGCATTCTAATGATTAAAAATTAAGAATGGGAAACTTGAATAATATTATTTCATTATATATCTTTTTCACGAATATAATCATGTATATCTTAAGAGTTCAAACATATTGAAATCGAATTTTCTTCGTCTATTTTTACGATTGATTATGACAGATTGACCATTTATCTTAATTTAAATATCCGAAACGACCATACATATAATTGTATCGACCAGTTTTTATGAAAAAATCTGTCTAATGAGAAAATGATCGCACATCCTATTTGTATATTGCATTTTATTTTATTTTTATATTTCATTATCAGTATCAAACCAAGCAATGATAGTTATTTAAAAAATTGAAAAACGTCTTCTTTAAATGAAAAATCATATTGTTAGCAAGATAAGGAATTAATTTATGACATCTCATAAATATTAGATAGATAGGATAAGATATATGATCATTACGCAACTCCTTGAATCGATTCATGTTTTTATTCGATCATCCCATAATAAATCATATATACTTTGACAATAATCATGTTTTATCTGAAAAGATAAATCCATGACTTATCATGCAAATATATGCATTACATAAGATGTTGACGTTTTTGTTGTTTTCAAATATCGGAATGTCCGTTTTTTTCAAAAATTTTGAATTTGATTGCTCATATATATAGCTGAGAAGAATGATCATTACGCTGTTAGTGTTCTTTTTTTCAACATTGGACGACGTGCTATTTTTCCACGAGAATTAAAAAGAAAAGAACTCTTTTGAATACGGAAAAATGCAACCAAAAATTTGATTTGATACATGTTAACTTCTTCTATGATCTTCATTATAAGATGGAACATTATGTAGATAAGCTTCTACCTTCACATTACATTAAACCTAAAGAAGACCATGGAAAAATCTAGAACTCAAATGGAAATCTAAAGAACAGATGATACTGCATTTTTTGTATTTATTGATTTAATAGTATACAAAATTTGTTCAAAACCAATATGCATACTTTAATCTTGAAAAAACTTTTTAATAGAAATTTTGAAACAGTTCATTTTCATGAAAAATACTCTATCTTTTAGATTATCATATAGATACGAAATATGGACAAACAATGCGTTTTCTGCACTATGTTGTGTGCAAGTTATTGTTGCACACAATGTAATCAAATGACTCGTAGTTTAAAATTTGAACGTTTACTTCAGCGTCTAGAAAGATGCTCTGAAAATGTCATGTACCGCGATAAAATCAATTCTGTTGTACAGCGAATTAAACAAGTGAGTATATTCAAATGACGATTTAATTAAAAATTAAAGGTATTTTAGATGGATTCAATTATGAGACCATTTCAATTTTATCCGACTTATGTTTTTGATGAAGCAAAGCATAAAATAGATGTGGTCGCTAAGGAATACCTTCAAAAAGCGAGTGATGACACACATCATCTTGTTCCTATTGACGTTCCTGGCGATGGACATTGTTTATATCATTCTATTGTTCTTTTGATGAACAATCCATTAGTGACGGCCACTGAATTGCGAGGTATTGACTTTTTCTTTGATGTTACGCTAAATTTAGTTTTGAAAATTTGTTTAGTTCGAACGGTTATTGAACTTATAACCAATGAAAACTATTACGATACCATGTATTCACAACATGCAGGAACTACCGATATTATTATTCAAGCAGCTTGCAGAAAGGGAATGTATTCTGAATTACATGAGATTGCTGCATTATGCAATGTACTACAATGTAACATACGAAGTGTTTATCCAAAAATTGATTTTCAATATTATAAGGCAATTTGGGATAGCGTCTTTACACCTATTCCACCTGTTATTGGCAATTGTAACATTGCAATCTTATGGTCAAACACTTTGCACGAAAAAGATGCTCGAGAAACGTATAATGACACATGGAGACCAAATCATTTTGTTCCACTTCTGTCGCCACCTATTCTTAATGAATTTAGTAGTCAATCAGTGTCACTTGTTGTAGTAAGTTAGCTATTTGTAAATATAAAAATCAGAACCTTGAAACTTTTCTCTAGACTCCTGAAAAGAAGACGTTCAAGAACAATGCAGTTACTCAAATAAGAGTACCTGAATTTCAGTCTTCTCTGAGTAGACGATTACGAAGTGAAGACAACAGCGGAAATGATTTCGTTCAAACAAATGTTTCAAGTACAATGGAAAAGGAAAAGGACGATAAGGAAGAAAGACGTCAAATTCAACTTCAGAAGAAAAGCGAACGAAGCCGATCCAGTCGAATGAACGAAACAGAAGAACATCGACAAATTCGTCTACAGAAAGAGAAGGAACGAAGTCGCGCGAGCCGAATGACTGAAACAGAAGAACAACGACAAGTTCGACTTGAGAAGATGGATGAAAGAAATCAATCGAGTCGAGCAAATGAATCCGAAGAGCAGCGTCAAATTCGACTTGAGAAGATGAAAGAAACAAATCAATCAAGTCGAGCAAATGAATCCGAAGGGCAGCGTCAAATTCGACTTGAGAAGATGAAAGAAAGAAATCAATCGAGTCGAGCAAATGAATCCGAAGGACAACGTCAAACTCGACTCGAGAAAAAACGAGAGCAAACTCAACGTACACGAACAAATGAATCACGAGAACAACATCAGATCCTACTCGAACAGCAAAAGAAACGAAGTCAAGCAAATAGAACTAAAAAGAAACATGAAAATGTTGGTAGCGGAAAAAACTATGTTCGCTCACCTTGGCCTGAACCAATTGCTCGTGATTTAAAAGAAACTCGTTTGCAGCAATTTTTAGAACAGATGTCTATGTCAAAATTGGCTGAAGCGACTTGTGCAGTTTGCAATGTCCGCACTCCAGCAAAAGATGCGAAAAAAATACCCATCTCTAAAATTCCTAATATTGATTTGCTTAAAGCTTCTGAAGAACTCAAAACTTTAATTAAAAATTCAACTGAAAATACTGCCACTCTCATCGATGATAACAATACACATACGACATCACATATTAAAAGTATGTAGAATTAAATTGATTCAGAAAATTTACAGAATTGTTTTTTTTAGATCAGTCAAATTTTGGTTTGTCATCTTTCTACTGCGAAAATGATATTATCTTGTACAAAAATGGCTTATTTGAAAAAAACAGAGTGAATATGTGTATTCTTTGTCAAAAATGCCATAGTTCTCTTTCAAAAGAACAAATACCGAAGTTTTCAGCTGCGAATAACATGTGGTTAGGTGATATACCTACCGTATTACAAGGGTTGACGATTCCAGAAGAAAAATTAATATCACTCTATCGTCACAATAGCTGTATAATAAAACTTCAATCACCTTTTCATTCAACTACAACTGCTCAAACAGCATTGAAAGGAAATTGTATTACCTTCCTTCAAAATGTACCAAATATTGTCAATAGTTTGCCACTTACACTTGCTGATCTTTGTGATACACTTAAAGTAATTTTTATTGGAGCTCGGCCACCTGATCGTCTTCATCTTAGAAAAGTTTTAACAGTGCGTAAGAAAAAAATTATTGAAGCATTACAATGGTTGAAAAAATATAACATACTTTATCAAAACATCAATATAAATCTCGATAATATTGCTCAATTACCAGAAGATGATGTACCAGAGTGCATCATGTCAACTTTAGAACAAAAGATAGGCGATGAAGAAGCTCAATCCGAAAGAACTGGATATGTTCCTGATCCATTATTGAATCCCAAAGAACTCACTACTGCAGATGTCATACCTATCAGTAACAGGTAAGAGCAATTGATAAATCAATGAATTCATATAGCTTCTCTATTTTAGTGGTGTTCTTGATGTTAATGGCTCATCAGTATCATCAGATGAGATTACTAATTACTTTTTACATAAAATAAAAACAAATGATCAAGCAGTTACTGAAAACGTTTACTTAATTCCACATTCATCGAAACCTGTCAATGAATATTTCAATCCAAAATTATTAACTGGTTTATATCCAACTTTATTCTGTTATGGACGAGGAGCACCTGAAGATCAATCACGTCCAATTGAAATCAAATTTAAAGAACACATACGTTATCTGTTATCTTATAATGATCGTCGCTTTGAAACAAATCATAGTTTCATATTTGTAGTATTCAACTTATTACAACGACGTGATGCTTGTTTTCATGCTCAATTAATCGCAACAAAACCATATTTTCAAGCATCAGCTAATGAAATTCAATCAATCAAAAGCAAAGATATTGAAGCGGCTCTTGACAACAATACCAAAAGAACATACAATACAGAAACAAATAGTGCATTAAATAAACTTTTACAACATATAAAAACTGTCGGTGGTCGAGTTATGGGATCAGCATATTCAAGAACAGCTTTACGTACTCGTATACATGCACTTATTTTTAACCAAGGTTTACCGAGTATATTTCTTACAATAAATCCAGCTGACATCCATAGTCCTGTAGCATTATATTTTGCTGGTGTTCAACTCAATCTTGATAAAATTCAAAATGAACAACTTATGGATACTTATCGAAGAGCCGAAATTATAGCATCTCATCCAGTTGCTACTGCCAAATTTTTCCATGTATTGATCAGCAATATCTTGGAAACTATGATAATGGGTGGAGTTCTCGGACCAATAAAGGCTTATTTTGGTACGGTCGAAAGTCAAGGCCGAGGTTCACTTCATTTACATCTTCTTATTTGGCTTGATCATGATATGAAACCAACTGATATGAAAGAAAAAATTCAAGATGCTACTTTTCGTAACAAGTTAATAGCATATTTAGAAGATATCATCAAAGAAGATTTAGATGATTTCAAAGAGAAACAAGTCATCGAATCTTCTGACGGTATGAAATATATTTATTTTATTCAATCGTTCATCTTTTTTATTTCTAATAGAACCACAATCATCACAAAACAATATTTATACTGCTTTACGTACTATTGATTTGACAGGCACTGTAGAAAATACACATCAGTCGCCTCTTTTTTCAACACCAACCAAGCAGCATTTACCTTCTCAATCGATTCCATCTCGATCACCATCAATTCCATATAGATCTCCAGTATCAAGTCCAGTGGCACAAACACCAACACATGATCGATCTGCATTTGGTATGTTACAATAATATTTTATAAAAATAAAATATTTATTAGTATTTTCAGATATGAATGTGTCATCTAATCAATCAAAATTACCTCCAGCCTGTTTACCCACTCCAAATCCATCGTCGCCTAATTTTAAATCAAAATTTCGTGCACATGTAGCACAAGTTGCTGAATCTAGCAATACTCATAGACACTGTGATACATGTTTTAAATACTGCAATGGTGGCAAAAAGATTTGTCGATCGATTATGCCACGAAAACGGGTACCAGTATCAACAATCGATCCAGAAACTGGTCGTATTTGTATGAAACGATCAGATCCATGGATGAATAATTTCAACGAATATATTATCTCAGCTTGCCGATCCAATATGGATATTAAATTTATTTGGACCGGAAATGATGCCAAAGCTTTAGTTTACTATATTACCGATTATGTCACAAAGATGAATCTATCTTTTCATGATATATTTTCTCTTGTCCAAAAAAGTATTACATCATTACAAAATCCAAACAATCAAGTAGACAAGGAAAATGTAATTGAAAAATCACGTAAACTCGTTTTACGTTGTTATAATGCACTTGCTTCACAACAAGAATTATCCGGTGTGCAAGTTGCTTCTTATCTTATGAATTGGGATGACCATTACACAACACATAAATTTCGAGGTCTTTATCTAATTCAAACTGAACGATTTTTACAATCTGAATTGAATGAAATGCGTGCGAAACAAAATCTTCAATCAACATCACAAGGTAAATCTAATTAATTCATTTTATATGCTTATTATTCAAGTGACTCTCATACAGTGACAATCTTTTTTTTCTATATGTACAGCGCAAGAGACGGCTAGAGAAAGAGAGAAGAAGAAGAGAGAGAAGAGAGCGAGAAAAGGAAAGAAGCAAACGAAGAAGAAAAAGAAAGAGGAAGAAAAAACGCGATAGGCGGAATTTGAACATCAGGAAAATTGACCTACGATAATTAATTAGCCGAGCACGTACATGTTAAGAAAGAATGGAAAGAGGAATGATGGAAAAGAAGGATAACGTTCAATGTATAAACAATCAATCAGTGAAAAAATCAAAATAAAAGGAAACAAACAGCTTGATATATCTTTCATATAAAGAGTGATAATGATGATTGGGAAAGTGTGAACATCAATGATACATTGTGTCACCAATAAGTCCTGTTCGATGAGAAGATGTTAGTATGTTCTCACTACTGTTTCTATAGATAAGTGTCGAGAAGCGAGCTGAATTATTCGAATATGATTTCTTATTAATATGTGAAATGATGAAGCAATTTATTAATAATGATTAAAAAAATGTATGTGTTTTTTTTCACATATAGATGTAATTGATGATGAAGATATATTTGATGATGAGACAATTATTGAGGAAAACAACGATGAAGAACATTTCCAAGTTCAACCGGCGGGAGATAAAAACAATTTTATACTTGTTAATACACGCGTTGATTATCAATATCGTTCAAACAACCTCAACAACACTTGTTTATATGACTTTGTCAGTACATTTTATAAGAAAAAAATTAATGAAACAGATATAAAATATTTATCAAAATCCTATACGACTGAAAAACGACAAGATAATCAAAAAGGTCGACCATCTAATGAACGATTTTTTTTTCACAAAGATCATCCTCAAGCAACAACACATCTACTCATGAAATACAGTGAGGCTCATGTACCTGTTCTTTATGGTCCTCAAATTCCTCGACAAGATCGCGATGATACTCGAGAACGATACAATCGTGCACTTCTCACACTTTTCGTACCATGGCGCAATGTAATTGATCTTTGTGACATCAATCAAACATGGGAAGATGCATTAGAATCTCGAAAACATCGTATTTCGGCTCATTCATGGAAGATTATAGAAAATATTCAACTTTTACATGAATGTAAAAAAGATCGTGATGAACATTTACTTCAAGTTATTGCTGAAGCACAGGTCGATAATGATTCGATTGATCCTGCATTTTTACCATCAAATCAAGGTGCTGATGGTGAACACGAAGCAGATGACATCGACGATTTGATTCAATTAATAGGCAGTGTAGATGAATTTACAGCTGCTACAATCAATGCCACGAAAAAATCAACAGAAAACGTATATATTCGAGAAACGATTGAAGCTGTGGAAAAAGTTGGACGGTTTAATCATATGAATCGTAAGTGTTAATTGTTTTATGATCTATATCATTCAGGAAAAAATATATAAATTGTTTCAGGTCATGATCAACATGTTTCAAATACAGGCATTGATCAACAAATTGTACCGTTTGTTTCCGCAACACCTAATCTCATTAAACTTAATTCAAAATGGCAAGATCAATTGAAGAATGAAAAGGAACGAATCAGGCGCAGTTTGATTTCGGGAAAACATAACAATGATGATGATATATTGGATTTTAATGATGTAACTGACGCCGTTGTAACGGTAGTCAATCCATATGATAATCGAAATAATGTCGAAAAAAAACATCAATTCCACCAGTACTTGTAGTTAAAAACAATTTCTCAACTCAAAACAGCATCATTGATGAATTCACATTGAACAAGGAACAAAGAGCTGCATTCTTGATAATAACAAGTCATCTCGATGGTGACAATCGATGTCGTACAGGTATTTTCGTAAAATAAATCATTACTTATTTGATCAAATAATCTATTTTAGGTGACAATAATGGTCAGCTCATTATGTGTATACCTGGATGTGGTGGAACGGGCAAATCACAATTGATTCGTGCTCTTACAAAATATTTTCTCATCACAAAAAGAATGCAAATGATGCGAAAACTTGCACCTACCGGAATTGCAGCAGCTGAAATTGATGGCATGACAATTCATTCATTCTTAGGTGAACAACGTAATTCAAGAAAGCCACGTACCATTAAACCAGGTGATTCCAAACTTGAAAAAGAATGGCGATCTGTTGAATATCTCTTAATTGATGAGATGAGTATGGTTGGCTTAACTTTATTAGGAAAACTCAATAGAATTATTTGTTCTGCAAAACATGTCGATCCTCAAGTTCCATTTGGTGGTGTGAACGTAATCTTCTTTGGTGACTACTTACAATATCGACCAGTCTATGATTCACCATTGCATACTGATTTTTCATTACCATCAAAAAAGAGACAAGGAAAACTACTATCTGAAAAAGAAATTCAACAACGTGTTGCACGTTCTTTAATTCTTCAAATGAATTGTGTGGTGAAACTTACACAACAGATGCGAACAGAAGATTTACGATATCTTCAACTACTCGATCGGCTTCGTCATGGACAATGCAATTATGACGATTATGAATTATTACAAACACGAATTGTTGGCCAACCATCCATAGAATCTCTACATGATTCACCATGGAACAAAGTAAATCAACTTTTTCGAGTAAAGGAAAAACTATTTTCATCTTTTTAGGCTCCTATTCTCGTGTTTCGAAATGAAATTCGAACAAAATTAAACAACAAGGCATCAATTCATAATGCAACTCAAATAGATCACCCACTGATGGTATGTGTCGCGCAAGATACTTGCAAAGGCAAACCAATCGAAGATCCAATATTGATTAAAAATTTATTAGAATTATCTGATAGCAAAACAGAGCATTTACCTGGTTTACTACCTTTTGTTCCAGGCATGCCTGTCATTTTAACACAAAATATTGCTACTGAACTGGGTCTTATCAATGGTATTAAAGGAACCTTTCGACAATTAGTATATCACGAAGAATCGGTGTCAACAAAAGCTTTCTCGGAAATGTTTCCGAACAATACACAATTTATTCGTCGACCAATATATGCTTTGATCGAGATTAATAAGTCCAAGATCGAATGCAAACTTCAAGATCTTGAACCAAAACTTATTCCAATCCCGTTAGTAGAACAAACATTTCGTGTCGACATTGCCGATATTCTTCCAAAAGACAAAAAACCAAAATCAAATCAAAAGACAATTTTATCAATTAAACGATCTGCACTACCACTTGTACCTGCTTATTGTATTACAACACATAAAAGCCAAGGTCAAACTTTGAATAAAGTGATTATTGATTTAAAATTACCAAATGAAACTGATGATATTGCAGCAGTATATGTACCATTATCTCGTGTGAAACGTTTAGTTGATTTAGCTATTCTACGACCATTCGATTACAAAGTTTTACTTATGAAACCAAATAAATCTCAAGTTGCTGAGATGGAACAACTTGATCAACTGTATATCAACACACGATTACGTTTCCCGGAATGGTTTCAATAAATCATATATATAATAACACAATTCTTATTATTTGCATGTAGTTTTACTATGAAAAATGCAAATTTTTCATAAGTTCCGTTATCTTTCATTAAATCATGGGATTTCTACGTTTGAATATTCTTTAAAATAGAGATGTTTTTACTTTTCCGATGGTGTTGTGCATATTTCATAGATATTAATTTTTTGTGTTCATTCTTCTTTGTTTCAATTGAATATAAAATAAATTTCTGTTATGCAGTTAATTATGGAAGTTCTTGAACAAACCTTCTCAACTGTAGTTCGAATTAGAATATTTTTTGAATTTTCTACGAAATGACTTATAGAATGGTAAGCTAAAAAAGCACTATGACGAATATATAATAATAGAATCCAAATTATTATGAATGATTTCAGCAACAGAAAACAACCAATGTTAGTAGTTCAGTCGAGGGTAAAGCGAGTCTGCCTCGACGAGCGTTACTTGTATATTTATATTTACATTTATATATTTTACTCTCCATTACTATGTTAAATTTTTATATAATTGTAAATAATAATTTATATAAAATATTTAATAAATTAAGAAAAAGCTAATTTCTTAAAAAAATGATAAATACAATCTACCTAAGACGTATGAACTTTCATTCTGATTTCACAACAACAGACATCGCTTTACTCTGATACAAACCAATCACTGCAGCCTCCTGCAAGGCTGAAATAAACTACTCATAACCTAATAAACCTCATTAAAACTTGTATTCGCATTTACTGTATTTTCTTTTATTCAAAGACATATGAGTTGCACAAAATTAAATATATATGTTAAAAGGTAAAATTGCAAACACTAATCTATTTTGGTATAAAAAGAATATGTCTTTCTAAAATTTCGCCAGGAGGGGCTCAAAAGTCCGTAGGGGGGGGGGGGGCTCAGCTCCCCCTGGCCCCCTGCTGGCTACGCCACTGGTTATAACGAGAAATAGAAGAAGTAAAATGATTTGACATTACTAAAAGTGTTTGTTGCTGTAAATTAAATGATAGTCGAAACAAAACTTTAGTTGATGAAAATGCGACAAAGACTGGTACGGAAATAGTATGTTTTGGTAAAATTCAAATTCTGTTAGACAAACGTACAGGTATATGAATAGGAGTGGGTGTTGGGTGTGGTGGTATGGGTGTGAGTGAGAGCCTAATTTTCATCCACACCCATAATAAACTCACACTGCTATGAACTGCAATATTTCAGCGCAGTAAATCTTTGTACTGTTGATTGAAGAAGTGGTTATTCGTTGTTAATGAGGTATCGATTTTCCTGATGAATGATACTAACAGCTGCGCATTGTGTTTCAGCAATCGAGCGAAATTTAAATATCAACTAACAATTATATTTGCTCCCATTTCTGTCTTTGGTATTTTGAAATTTGATAAAACAAATCAAGTTTTTAGGTGATTTTCTATAAGAAAATGAAACGCGTAATTGAAGATTGAAAAGAGAACGGTATCGATTCGATCAAAAAGTTTTATATTCGTATTTGAACTAGTATTTTGTTGACTTTTCATCCTCGAGATTAACACAACAGAAAATAAAAACTTCCACTGTATACATCGACAAAGAAAGAAAACATGCTTCTGTACCACATTAACAATACAGTGACTAAGCAAAGATGCGAAAGTCTTGGTTCAAAATGTTCGTTGATCTTTCTGACAGTTATACGAAATTGTTGAGAGTCAAAAGCAATCGGTTAGAGTCAGAATATTGTGTTCTTTCAGAATACATGTGCAGAATTTTCTTGTAACATCAGTTTAGTCAACTGTATGAAAAATTTTTCCAAGGGTCCTAAATGATGTCTATACAAAATTTTATTTTGAATCTTAATCAAAGACTACTTAAAACAAAGTATGAAACAGTTTTTAATAGTTCTATATTATAGAGCAAGTTTTTTTGTCTATAAAATGTGCTATTTACTTTCCATCTTATCTTGCAAACAAGATCGTAAGTATTCTTTTTTAAAGCTAGTTTTTGACACATACCATGTTACACATCGAAAGCAGTTCTTTCACGAAAATGTGTAAATTTTCAGAAATTTGAGATCTAGCCTATTATGATAGTTCATTTTTATAGAAAATTGAATGTTCTACAATGATATCAAGTTCAAACTGGTATACAAACTGTGTATTATGAAAATTTTCATCTTTTTCTTAGTACAGACATCATTTGAACTCTTTGAAAAATTTGCACATCAGGTGAATAAGTTCAACGTCAAAACAAAGTTCGAAACATATGTTCGAAAAGAGAACAAAATTCTGCATCTAACTGATTGTTTGTTACTCTTAACAGTTGCTTCTAAGTGCTGGAAATATTATAGAAAATTTTGTATCTTGACAATCGTGTCGTAGGTTGCTATTTCCAAGATAATATCCAATCGTTCGTAAATATATCTACTCATAATATTTGTTTCATTTAAAACTTTTCGCATTTTAAATATTTAATTAACACGCTAAACGAAAAGAACACACTTATTGTGTTTTATTGTTTTCTATTAATTCTCATTCACCTGTTCATATAAATAATCAATTTATTTGATCGACGAAATAATTATCGAACGTTTGAATGAAACAAGATAGACCCATGGTTATTTATTGAGAGCATGGATAATTATGAAATGATTAATGCTTTTTTATTATTTTTATACTTTTTCATTGGTCATTTAATCATTGAAGCAAGTAACGTCAAAATAAAAATGCACTATTAAAATAGCTCATATAGATAATATTGATTTAAATGAATACTTCAAGTTTATGCACACATAAAAAGTGCATCTTTATTCTTGCTTGGATGCTTTTTAGTAACCAGCAAAAAAAACAAGAAACGACAAGTAGCATTAAAGCAGAAAAACATGTTTTTTGATGATTTAGTGTTGTGCATGCACGCTAAAATATGTTTTTACTCTTTATATTTGATAGTTATGTGCATAATCAGACAACTAGAAAAAACAATCCGTGTACAAAATGGATAAGTGCATTGGTGTGAACTTGAGAGGCATCCTTGTGCTCCCCCTTTTCCAAAGTTTCTCGTCAACTACTCGACGAAAAATGATAAAGCTTTCAAAACAGATAGATCTCGATAAGTAGAATAAAAGTTGTCATAGACTGGAAATTCTCAGATGGTTTCTTTAGGAAGAGTTGGTGGAAGGAGAAAATCATAAAAACCAAAAATGATCTTGAGTTTCCTCTCCCTGCAAAACGATACTTCATATTTTTATGACAACTAGGATCATATCGATGTGTGTTTTTCTTTTTTTTTTTTTCAAGAATATTGTTGCTAGAACTCTGGAGAAGTAAAATACTAGAAGCATCGTCAAAACTCGTGTATTGTCCAATGGTACTATTTTTTTTTTACAGGCTGTTGAATTTCGTGGTAACAAAATTTTGAAAAGAAAACCACGGAAGCCATTTTGATCATATTACTCATAAAAATGGTTGAGCTTCAATGTACGTACGTACTGCGTGAACGAAAAGTAAGCAAAATTTCATTTCGTTTTTGTTCAAAAACTAATGTTGAAAAAAGTGCAAAGCAAAATGAAATTGAACTTTTTCTTCTCTTTTGTATATCAAATATTAATAAAAAGAACTGTTTCTAAGAAATGATCATAGAATTAACAGTAGATATTGTCACCTAAGAAACATAGGCTTTTTTCAAGATAGGTGTTTTCAAGACTAAGATTTTTTAGGGCTTATATGGGTTCATGCAATTCTGATTTTTACCGCACTTGATAGTAGATGCTTCAATATAGCTTTAGAAAGGAAAACTTTCAAATCAAAAAACGAAATTTTACGAGCAAGGAAGAGTTTGAAGCTCTCTTAAAAGAGCAAGAAGCGGTATAAACGACTGAATTGCCTATTGTTTTTGCATGTTTAATTGAACTAATGAACAGAAATAACAACACACAAGTAGAAATATCATGCCATGCGAGTTTTTCGACTTTATCTCATGAATAGGGCGATCCAAAAGAAAGTGCAAATTATTTTTAGGAAATGAAGATTTATAAATTGACCTTCTTTCTTTTCTGATTATCAAGTAGACAAAGTGTTGTTTTCTCAATTCAAGGGTCATATAACAGTTGATTTTTTTGTTCTCTTTTTTTTTTGACGTAAATTTTTAAAATAAGATCGAAATAGAAATATCCATCATCCATGATCTCATTGAAAATTTATTAAAATGATAGTGACGTAACAAAACTTTTACTTTGAAAATGGAATCAAAATAAAATACTAATTATTGACTATTATGAATTTTCTCGATAAGAAAACAATTCATTAATTATGAAATATGATGTTATCATTGACTATAAAAAAAATATATCAAACATTTGATTGATGTATCGATTCCATTAAAACTATTATCAATGATAATAAATTTTTTATGTTATTTTCAGAATACAAAAAAAAAAGCATTTTTTATTTTGTTTCAAAATCGAATTATTTTCTACCAAATATTCATTGATCATGTAGTTTACCTTTTTTTACATAAAATTAATTTCATTAATAAGTAATTTATTCTTATTGGAGATAATAGGAATTGTTCTATAACGATATTTTTTGTTCTCATCAAAGTTCTATTATCAAAGATCTACAAGAGAATAGGAAAAGAATCGAATCAAAACATGTACCAGGGGAAAAGTTCCTCACTCTAACGGCAAGCATGACTCAATTTAAAACATAAAGTGAAAGTGTGACTTGAAAGTTTTAGTATTTGAAAGAAAAATTTCCTTTTCTCTCGTATTATGAATTCAAGGTTACTCAAAGTTGGGAATATAATTTCTTGTAACTAGATGAATTTTATCGCAAAATTTTCATAACTTAACCCTACTTGTATAAAAATATAAAAACTTAAGCTAGCTGAAAGAATTTTTTTCGCATGAAGGAACAAAATTTTTATTCATAAAAAAACCATTTAGAGTAATTAATTTTTATGATAAATACGATAGGAAATGACAGAATAATGTGTATTTTCATATATTGTTAAGTCATTTTTTTTTTGTTTTTGATAAAACATTGTAATCTTCTTGTAATTCATCAACAATATCGCTTGATGATCATCTCTTGTGCAAATCATTTCAAGTTAAAATTTGTCCTCGAAGATTTTTATATTTTTCTCAAACATTGATACTCAGTAGAAGTAATGAAAGTAGATAATATATAGACCAACAGATGAAATGTAAAAAAAAATTTCAAAAGAAAATTTACCAAAAATCGTTGAAAATAAATGATGGATAATAGTCAGATTTCAAGATATTTAAATAAATACACCATGGACATCTAATTCATATTTCAATTTAATTCTTTTTAATATCACTCCAACGTTGAACAATTTCGGATTTGTCATAAGAGAGAAAAAGAAATTTTTTCATTCAGGTGTCAAAACTTTTGATCCACTCTTTATTGAAATAACCGAATATAACTATTTTTTTATCAGGATAATAGAATATGCTTGATTTAAAGTCTAGTAAGTGAGAAAATTGATTTCAAAATGTCAATTCTCATTACATTTAACTTATGTAAATGTTCAGTGTTCGTGGAAGAACTACTGACTTTAGTTGATAATAGTATTTTTTCACGCATCTCAGGCTTTGTGATTGAGCATATCGAATAAAATGTCCAAGTCATTCATATTGTGCTTTGCTAATGAACTATTCGCATGATGCGAAAATTGACTTTGATGTCTTATTTTTATTGACAGTCATTTTCATTATTGCGAGCATGGTAATGGCATGTTTTTTATTCTTCTTATAGAGTTTTATAAAATAGAATTTTATGTATGAGAAAATTCTCTTCGATATCGAATTAATATAGATGTTATTTTATAAAGTACAGAAAATAAGCAAAGAAAAAGTAAATATTATCATTTAATTATGAATAGATTTAAGATCGAAATTGTATCTTTCAGTTCTAATGATTCCCTTGATACTGTGATAAGAAATGAGGATATTCTTTTTTTTTGTTTTTTTGATGATCTTCAAGACGTAAAAGCTTAGCTATAACTCGTCTCAGTATGAAGTCGGTTTTTAATTAAAGTAATTTTTTTAAGAATATTTTGAATATGTTCTAGTTGAGATAGAATTATTTTTCACTGTCAAATACATTTTCGACAAGCAACGACATTTGATTGTGTTAATAATAGGCACAGATAAGTTGTCTTAGTACAGAAATATATAAGTTTGTACTGAATCGCTTATTTTTATCGATTGTGTTAGGTGGATGCATCATTAGACAAACATCATTTCTGCTCGAGTGAGAAAAAAAAAAGCTGTTTATTAATCAAATCGATGTGATTTTCAAAAGACTTCGTTCATCAAAGATGATACTAACGTCCGCCATTTTAGTTCTATTGTTTTTTAATAAAATGTAAACTAATAAACAATGTAAGTCACAAATAGTACTATGACAAAGATTGAAAAATCGTCCATGCTGTTAGCTCGATTAAGCTAAAGTTTTGATAAATAGTACACTTGTATCAAAAGTTGTTGGTTTGCATACAGTGAAAGTATGTAAATACCTACGGTCAAGTTAAAATTTTTTTCATCTCGTGTTAAGTCAGATTGAATGAATAACTATGAGTCGTTCCATATCAATTATGTTCAGCTTGTCATCTAAGAGAATAAGAAGAAGAAATGATCACAAACTGCATGAATGATAGTATATTAATGTACACAGCATTTTTTTTTTACAAATACTCAGATCAATTAGTAAAATTCATACTTCATGAGTAAAACGCACAATTATAATCAATAAGGCACGAAAATATCAGGTTGTTCGCAAAAATCAGCATTTTATGTTTGAAAATTAGAAATTTTGTTATCATCGATTGTTAAATTCACTAGTTGTGCTACATCCACATCCACCCTGCTTCAATGCTATCAACAATAATACTTAATAGTATTATTTACTTATATTCTTTTTATGAAAAAAAAACAAATTAAATAAACTTCTATTCAGTAACTAAAAACTAAGGCAATTTGATGGATCTGACACGTAGATCTTTTATTTTTAGATAATACTATTCATAATCCCTATTCTACGATAGTCATCAACATTTATCTGAAAAGTCATGCTTTTTCAACCTTTCTCATAAGTTCTAATTGAAAAATGTTAAAAAGTCTTTCTAGACTTCGTTCTGTAATAAACATTTCATAGTTTTTCTGGTTCGAAACTTTTGCTATTTCTAACACGAAGTCTTTTTTGAATAATTAAAAATAAGATATCTTTTTGATGAGTATCCACTTATGTAACTTCTCATTACCTTCAAAATCAAGAGAAATTGTTCAAGCTTTTTCAACCTCGTATTTGTTACATAAGAGTTAGTCAAGTACAAACTATCTTAAGTAACAGTATTTAAGAGTGTTTCTTCAGGACTCAATAGAGAAAATTTAATTAAGTCCTTTAGAAATGGACGTATGAATTTTAAAATCGAGATATAATAAAAGTTCCGAATTAAGATGTCTTTTTTTTGTCAAGATTGAAGCAATTGAGCTATACCACAGCATCATTAAAAAGAAAATTGAGCAGGTTTACATTTTTTTAGGTTAGCTAGCAGAATTTGGACGTATTAGAAAATGGCTGTGAGAAAATATTTTTTTAATTGAAGCTGATGCAATCAACACTGACAAGTGTCTCATGTCAAGTTCATATAAACAAGTATATAGATTTTTCTTGAAGAAAAATAAATTACTTGACCTATTTTTTCTTCGATAGAAGAGCCAAGCTCTACAAAAATTTTTGGTTTATCATCAAAAGAAGGGTCTAAGTACTTGTGTAAGAAGTGTCTGTATAAATGTAAGTGTGAGTCTAGATGTAAATATGGATCTTATTTTCATTGATACCGCAACCCACGCCATTGTTCACATTCACATTGGAATTGAGTCGTAATTTTTGAGACAACGAATTTGCTTTATTCAGTGAGAATGAATCATGTATACGATATGAAAGAAGAGTTATATAATATAAAGACACGAATCAGTTACCGATTACATATATATTAATAATAAAAGAGGCTAATAGAAGAGAGCACGCCTGCTGTGATACCATGATTTCATGTCTGTGTATTTATACAAGCACATATATGTAGAGAACAAAAAGAACTCAACTGATCATTTAATCTTTGGATGAAATAAACCACGATTTCATCAAGCATCATTTTTATATGTGTACATTTATCTAGGATTTTGAGTACTCAAGTCTCAAGTACAAATAATTCTAATTAGAATTTTACTCAGCCCTATCTTATACTATACATTTAGGGGTGGACCATTAACATTAATCTTAAATTAATGTTAATATTTTTCATTAACATTAATATTAATGTTAATGTTTTTCATTAATCATTAATATTAACGGTTAATGTTTTCCTTTAAAAACTTAATTCATTAATATTAATGATTAATGTTTTCTTGAAAAAACTTAATTCATT